>PKMM01018184.1:388990-421611 GCA_002933915.1 Eutrema heterophyllum
CCGCCGCCACCTCCACCTGCACCAGCACCTCGACCTCCGTTGTTATATGCGGAATTGACGGTCAGGGATATATTGCAGTCGCCGGGTCATGATGGTTTACCCCGGTTAGATCCGCGACGGCCGCCTAACACTTTTTGGTACGTAATATTATTGTTTTTTTCTTCTTTTTTTGGTAATTGTTTTTTTTACTGATAATTGTAGTTTTATTTCTCAGGTTTAAGGAAGATAACAAAGTCGGTCGGAGTGTGTCTGACACCATTAAAGCATATTTCGAGGAGGTTCACCACAACTGGTCTGCGGTTCCAGATGACGTTATCGAGACGTGGTTCAAATGTTTTGCGGTAATTTTTTTTTTTTTCGAGAATTAATTATTTTTATTTAATGATATCGTTTCTAATTTTTTTTTGTCGGGACGTGGTTCAAATGTTTTGCGGTAATTTTTTTTTTTTTCGAGAATTAATTATTTTTATTTAATGATATCGTTTCTAATTTTTTTTTGTCGGTATTTAATAGCAAAAATGGCATTGGGACATTGGGATCAACGAGATGGTGAAGACGCAGTTTAAGAAGAAGGGAAAATTGCGGCTCAACAATACCATCTCCGATTGGAAGAGGAAGTGGGAGGTTAATGGCGATGAGGCAAAGCCCCCATACATGTCTTCCGAAGTTTGGAACGGCCTGAAGACCTACTGGATGGATCCGCATTCGCAGCAAGTGGCTGCTAAGTGTTCTGCTTCTCGGAACACTGTCGGTCCAGACGGTCTTACGGCGGTTATGCCGCATACTTCGGGTCAATCATCTTTTGCGGGAAGGCGTCATCAAATGGTAATTGTTTTACGTTAATTTCTTTTTGTGATTTTAATTATTATTAATTAAAATTAACCATTAACTGTTTATTTTTTTTTAGAATGTCGTTTGGTTAGGCAAACGGAGGCGAACTTCCTCCGATGACCAGAGTTTTTGAGGAAACTCACAAAAAGAAAGACGGCTCTTTTGTGGATCCTCGAGCAGAGAAGGTCTACAATGACGTCCAGGCAATGATCGCCGAGCGTCAAACTCAAGTCTCTCAGCAGTTATCACCTGGCGGTAGCTCGGTCCAATCCACTGCGGCTTTGACCACAGCCCAGATGGACGAGATATATGAAGAGGTAATAATAATCAAATTATATTTTTACTGAATTATTTTGTATTTAATTTATTAAATTTAATGTTTCTTTTTTTAAGGTTGCTCCGAAGAAAAAGGGCCGAATTTTAGGGATGGGATCGATCAGAGAAAATGTCGTCGCCTCGTCTTCCTCACGTCTTCCGTTCGAAAATCCGGTTGAGTTGCGGAACGAGTTGAACACCGCCCACTCCGAGATCAACACTTTGCGGGCGAAGCAGGTGGTGTACGATGAGAAGATCCAAGTCTAGGATAACAAGATCAACTCGTACAACTCGCTCTTCGATATTCTTGCCGCGAGTAACCCCACTTTGGCGGCCGCACTGAGGAAGCAGCAAGAGCAAGAGCAGCAGCAGCAGCAGCATCGACATCGACCCAGATTGATCCGCTCGCGCAACACCGAGCGGCATTGGAGCGGAGATCGGACGAGGAGCTTTTGAGTGATTTAGGTATTGATTTAAATGATAATTAGTATTTAGAATTTTAATTTGTATTTTGAATTTTATTTATNTTAATTTATACATCGATTTTACATCGAATTCTAATTTACATCGATTTTACATCGATCTACAGTTTACGACGAATTTACATCGATTTAATTTTACATCGGTTTACCAACGAATGTACATCCTTATATTACGACGATTTTACGACGGATTACCAATATTAAAATTTGAGAAATCGATGTAAAGTCGATGTAATGTTGCGACGTCTTTACAACGAAATACCAACGAGGTGACTTTCGTCGTAAAATCGATGTAACTTTACATCGACATTACGACGGATTATTTACGACGATTTTACGACGATTTGTATTCGTCATGGGTTTTACGACGGATTTACGACGATTCTCGAGTAACGACGATCATTTTACGACGATTTGGCAATCGTTGCTAATCCGTCCCAAAGTCTGTTTTACATCGATTATGTCCGTTGTAAACGATATGTTTTCTTGTAGTGCTTGTTAAAATATTTGCAGCTGGTGTCTCGCTGATCACCGCGCTTTCTCTTGCAATCTCTTACCCAATCTTGGCAGCTGTGCCTCACATGTTCCTCAATGATTATAAGGATGTTATTGCACCGGTTTCAGGAGAATCTGTTGGAGCTCCTATGGCGGTGGCTGTGGAGGAAGAAGCTGCGGAAGAGTCTGATGGGGACATGGGATTCGATATGTTCGTCTAAAATACGCCGTCTTAGCTTTTTCCCAGGTATCTTTATGATTTATCAATTACAGTCGAGCATTTTTGTTATCTTCACTTTCAGAATTTCATTGTTGCACGTTATGGATATTTTTGCTTATCTATCAAAATTCTCTTTATGGTTTTAATTTTCTCTCCGTCTAGATATTCTTTCTGAGCCCAATAATAACAGTTTCATTGTTGCACGTATTTTACATGATGAAATTTCTGGTGGTCATCTTTTTTTTTTAACACTGAATCATTTTTATTATATATAACAAAAGAGAAATACAAGGTGGAATAGGATTTTAGAATATGATTTTAGAACACTAAGCTGGCGGAAAACAAAAATTCTCAGTAAACTAAGCCAGCGAGTACAAGACACTTCTGGAGACAAGATCCAACAAAAGAAAGACAACAAAATACAGAAGATTGAATAAAGATATAATAATAATAATATTGCTGTTTATGTTTGGGCAATGCTTGAGCGTTGAAGGATCAAATATCAAGAGATGGGATAATGATTCTTATTAGTAAGTATTCAAAATCGAGTGATTTAGAATTTGAGGCTTTTCTTATTTAATTACGGTTGGTGTTTAGGTCTTTGTTTAAGGTCGCAGATTTATCGTTTTCAGGTTATGGTCCAAATGGTGGTTTTGGTGTATTATTTAAACATCACGATGCCCTAAGATATATCAACCGAATAGCATCAAATTATTAGAAAATCTCTTTAAAGAATGCATGGTAAAATTATATATTAATTTTTATCAAAATTTTACGTCCTGTTTAAAGAATAATTAAAGGAGATAAGCATGCTTATGTTGATAACTGTTTTAGGAAAGAAAAAAAAATAAAAGAATAAAAATGGATCCAAATCATCCTATGGATTCCCATGAGAGGAAGAAACATAAGCGTGGGAATTGCGGAGTTAAAAGAGGAACATGTCGTGCCACTAATAATAATCAGAATAAAACTAGAAAAAAAAGAGGAGGAATGTGGTGCTTGATTAACGTCAATTAAATTAGCTTTCGTATATTTTGAGAAGAAGAAAAGAATGAAGTTAAGAAGGCTTTTGGTGGATAAGGACTTGCTCTGCGATACCGTTTTGTTTTGTGGTGACATCAGTATTACAATTAATTTCCAAGTTGCATCCATTTTCTTTGTCAAGTAAAAGTCCAAAAAAAGAGTCCGACATTGCAGAAGAAAGGAGAATAATGTTCTGGCTTCCATCCGTTCCATAACGGATACACATCAAAATTGGTACGTCCGGAGGATTACTGAACTAATTTTTAATTGTGTCTTTATTATTCAAACAATGTAAATCTTTCTAAATTAATAGAATAACATAGGGTATTGATTTTGCCATTTTAGTTTTTGTTGACAAAAACGTAATTACGATATTGTCATTACTATTTTTAATCCACGTCAGCGTGTCCAGATAAACAAGTCTACCGTTCTTTGACGGTATATTTAATTATTGTTGGTAAACTTATTTTTCGGCCAGTAGACTTATTTTTGGCCGATAGCCTTATTTTGGGCCGACAGGTTTGTTTGAGAGATGGTAAATTTATTTCGGTAGACAAATTTTTACGAGGTGGTAGATATGTTTTTTGGCGGTAGATTTATTAATTTTTTGGTAAATTTATTTTTAATGATAGCATATTTGTTAATGGTTGGTAGATTTAACGAGCGATCGGTTGACTTTTTGGTAGACATTTGACCAAATTGGTATATTTATTTCATTTGATGGTAGATTTATCTCCTCGACGGTAGACTTCTTTGTAATAGCGGCAGACTTATCATCGGATGGTTCGTTTTTTAGTGACGGTAGATTTATTGTAATGACGGTAGACTAATATTGATGTGGTAAACTTATTCTTAAAACGGTAGATTTATTTCTAATGATGGTAGATTTATTAAATGTCAAAATAAGGGTTCTTAATTTGTAATGACGGTAGATTTATTTTACGACACGACATATTTATATAAAATCGGTAGATTTATCGGTAACGGCGGTATGTTTATATAAACTTTTGGGATACACGAAATTGGTAAACTTATCTTAAGTTGGTAGATTTATATGAAGTTGGTAGATTTATCTGAAATTGGTAGATTTATCTGACATTGATCGCTGTTATTGACGGTAGACTTATTAAAAGTGGAGATGATCAAATGACGATTTTGCCCACCAAAGAACTTGACATTTGCAAACAAAACCAAGCACCCATCGACCTTCATCTAGGGTTCCCGCACATCGTATGAAACAAGTCTATCATATCGTATGAAACAAGTCTACCATAATGTATGAACAAGTCTACCATATCGTATGAAACAAGTCTACCATATTGTGTGAAGAGTACCAAGAAGTGATCAATTTTGGTTATGAATATGTGTTTGGTGATGTAGACTTCATGATTATGTGTTTGGTTTTGCTACACTTATTGTGTTATTGGTTAAGATTACATGAAGACTTGTTTACGTTTTTACTAGACTTCGTGTGTTTGGTGATGTATTGTTTACGTTTCTTTCAAACTATTGGTATTGCTAATGTTATGTATAAAATGAGTATGTTTGACTTTCAAGTATTGTGATAATAAACACCACATATAATTTGTATGTTCTAATTATATGTGGTCCATGTGTTTTTGTTTTAAATCTCACTAATTTTGGTTATATATACTAAGCAAACATTAAACTAAATAAAGTGACTGAATTCGTCAAGCACCTTTGAAAATTATCGTGGACGGTCTTACAATCACCAATTCAAAAACAAATCTACCATCATTTATAATTCAATTATCATTTGTACAAATTCAAAAACAAATCTACCATCATTTCAAAAACAAATCTACCAAATCCAAATCTCCCATTAATTATACTCGTAGAAAAATACGTTGAATCGAAGACGGATATGTCGCCGGAGACTCGACCGCCGTCGCGAAGCCCATGAACCTTTCGGAGATACCATCAATTGAAAATAGACCAAATGAAACTAAATCTACCATCAATTGAAAATAACTCTTCCTTCATGCAATATTAAAGGGAATACTGACCTGATATTTCAGAAGCGTCACCAAAAATTTCAGATGCCATAAATATGGTCGGAGACTGGTCTGAGTTCGCGACGCCCATATACATGTCGGAGATGAAACCTTAAATTTACCAAACCTTACAAGCAAATCTGCCACCATTCAAATTAATGTACCAAACCCTAAAAACATATCTACCATAACGGATTAAATAAGTCTACCAAAACGGATTAAACAATTCTACCATAACAGATTAAACAAGTCTACATAACGGATTAAACAAGTCTACCATTATTAACAAAATTTCGTCGAACAAGTGGTGGGCATACCTCATGAAGCAGCATATCAACCAAAAAACGATTTTACTGTTCGGCGGCGTAGTAGATCTGGTAGAATGGCGGTGGAGCAGATCTGGTGGAAGGCGGCGGCGGAGCCGATCTGGTCGAAGGCGGCAATTTACCAAACCTTACAAGCAAATATGCCACCATTCAAATTAATGTACCAAACCCTTAAAACATATCTACCATAACGGATTAAATAAATCTACCAAAACGGATTAAACAATTCTACCATAACGGATTAAACAAGTCTACCATAACGGATTAAACAAGTCTACCATAACGGAATAAACAGGTCTACCATTATTAGCGGAATTTCGTCGAACAAGTGGTGGGCATACCTCATGAAGCAGCATATCAACCAAAAAACGATTTTACTGTTCGGCGGCGAAGCAGATCTGGTGGAATGGCGGTGGAGCATATCTGGTGGAAGGCGGCGGCGGAGCCGATCTGGTCGAAGGCGGCAATTTACCAAACCTTACAAGCAAATCTGCCACCATTCAAATTAATGTACCTAACCCTAAAATTAAATCTACCATAACGGATTAAACAAATCTACCTAAACGGATTAAACAAGTCTACCATAACGGATTAAACAAGTCTACCATAATGGATTAAACAAGTCTACCAGAACGAATTAAACAAGTCTACCAGAACGGATTAAACAAGTATACTATAACGTTTTAAACAAGTCTACCATTATTAGCGGAATTTCGTCGAACAAGTGGTGGGCATACCTCATGAAGCCGCATATCAACCAAAAAATGAGGGTTTTCTCTCCTTTCATCGGGAACTCGCGTCGCCCTTCCGCACGTCGCCTCAAGAACGGCCAAACGACGCCGGATCTCGTCGCCCTCGGAAGGAACTCGCCGAAGAAGATGAAAAACTCATGAGAAAAAGGAAAGTTCCTTACCTACTCGTCGCCGAAATCAATGGTCGTGAGGCTGGAACGCCGGAGTCGGAGTATATCTCGCCGGAGAAGACGATAGGTTTCGAGAAGAGGAGAGGGCTCGCCGTAGTCGTCGTATCTCGCCGAAGAAGGCTAGAGGTTTTGAGAAATCGCCTCGAAAAGGAGAGGTTTCAGTATTTTTTTTTTCTCGACGGAATGTAATCCTTTTTCTAATTCTTTAATTTCATTATTTTATAACTTACAAATTTTTTATAAAAAAAAATTGTTAATGGCATTTTGGTGATTAAAACAAAAATATGTACATGAATGTTTTTTACTAATTTTATAAGGTTAGTTTAGTTAGAAGAATGTGTGACAGAGTTAGTTTAATAAAAATACTACATTTGAAAGTTATTCTAGTTATTATAGTTATTATTCAATTTAACTATTGCATCCTCAATAGTTCATTACAAGATCTTTCATAGTTCTTTTTATTAAAGTATGATGGAGAGATCACATGAACAGATGAAATATGGTTCCCGGCTAGTCCAAAGCAAGTGCAGTTAGCACGAAATACTATATATAATTAGCTCAAAATAAATAGAGCGAATGGAACAATTACCGTAAACTTAGTTAATTAGTGTTTTTAAAATAATAAATTGCCAGATTTTCAAATAAACTTTTTTTTATACATTTGGAGTTTTCAAAATATATGCATTTTTAAATATAGTTTTTTAAAGTTTTTTGTGAATTTTCCAAAAACCAAAAAAATGAAAATGACTAAACGATTTTTTTTTTTAACTACTACTCCTAGTTGTTAATCTTTTATTAAAAAAAATTACTAGTTGTTTTAATCGATTTAACTTATACAATTATTTCTAATATTTTTCTAACTCTTCATAAACAAAATAAAACATACCAAACTAGGTAATCAATTTTATTTAGCAAAAGGAATTGAATAGATTCGATCAAGATAATTTATAATGTTTTACTCGGTGCTAATTTTCAATTTTTTTAGTTTCATTTTTTTTAAAAAAATTTTACTAATTAATNTTTTAATTTGGGATTCACCAAAATAATAATGATTTAATAATCTGAAGAACCCCATTATGAGATTCAGAGTTGGGGATGCTCTGACACACTTGATCACTATTCACATTTTTAACAGCAGTGACAAACCCACTTTTTAAAAAGGATAAAGAGAATTTTGGACCTTTTGGTCTCTTGGTAAATAAATATCTTTTTCAAACCTTCCGAAATTTATGATGTTTTACTCGGTGCTAATTTTCATTTAAAAAAAAAATGTACTAATTAATAGATTTGATCAAAATAATTTGATAAGCAACAAAATCTCTTATCATTTTGAGTCTCTACTAAAATCTTATCTCATCTCCCCCAAAAAAGTGGTGATTGGTGATTATGTGAATTGTGTGAAAGGTAAATAAACTGAAATAGTAATAAAATAAAGGTAGTTGGTGAGGGCCCATCCAAATGGATTCATCAGCGGCGAAGATAAACGTGAAAGCCAATCAGCATTCCAGCTGTCTTGCCACGTGGATAATGTCTTGGAACCGTTAACATGCTCTACTCCGACCACGTGGCATTTGGAAACAGATAGAGTTGGACCAAATTGGTGATGCACATGACGAATCCCACGTGTCATTTCCTTAACGCGCGAGACCACCTGATTGGTTGCCAAACGGATGGAAGCCAGACCCCGATTTGGACACAACTAAAATTATTTATTTATGGGAAATATCAGATTTTCTTTTTTTTTTCTTTTTCGTTGCGGGATAAATAAAATTAAAAATTCCATATATATCTACCGTGTAGACGAACATATATTTCCAAGTCAACAATGAAGAAAAAAAACGCAATAAATAGTTTGATACATAGTGTACGTTTAAATAGTATCATATAATAACACTGAAACAATAGTATAAAAATTCTATATACGTGTTAAAGTCGAATAAATTGTGATTGATCAAGGCCATGTTTGGCCCTGGAGCTTGAGACACGTCTTCGGCCGTTGAGTTAGCCTAAATCCAAACAAAATGCTTCTAATAAAGCATGGCTTAGAACTTTCGGGAGTAATATTAGATGAGCCATTACATTGATTGGTTTTCTGAGTTAGTATCATAATGCCACCAGAAAAATAACCCACATTTTCAAAAAAGAGAACGCGTCGAAAAAAATTCCCGACGATGATAGAACGGAAGATATTGTCTAACACGTTTTTTCTTTTGTCGGTTAACTAGTTGGATTAGATCAACGGATACAATCATACCACAAGACTCTTGTGACTAACCTTATGTGTTTGTGGGATGATTGGCGCCTAGTGGATGCTCAACATGTTTAAACGACTGACTTTTATTTAATGGTATATTGGGCTAAAGGCTCATTCGGGCCATGTCTCAAGCACAGCTTAGAGATACAGATCCAACAAATATAAACCGTTAGATCTAGGTCATCCCAGAAACCCTAACCGTTATCCTTTCTTAATTACCCAGGTAACTATATAAACCGTAAGTCTTCTTCCTCAACTTTTTTTGTAATCCTTCGCAGCTTTTTTTTTGTTTATTTAGGTTTTTCTCTCCCCTTATTCGAAAACAGTTGCAGAGGTTAAAGTGACGGCGCCAATTCGCTGTCCGCCTTGTACGAGCTCGAGCTTCGTCTAGGCCCTCGATTTTCTTACCCCCTTTTCTAGATTTCTTTTTCTTAATCGAACTTTTTGAGTAGCAATGGCGGTGAAAGCAACAAAGGCGGAGAAGAAGATCGTTTACGACTCCAAGCTTTGCCAGCTTCTGAATGAGTACCCTCAGATCCTTATCGTTGCAGCTGATAATGTCGGATCCACTCAGCTTCAGAACATACGGAAAGGTCTACGCGGCGATTCCGTCGTTCTCATGGGGAAGAACACGATGATGAAGAGATCCGTGAGACTTCATACCGAGAAAACCGGCAATAACGGTTTCCTCAACCTCCTTCCTCTCCTTCAGGTTCATTTCGATTGATCTGGGTTTTGCTTCATTGAAACTTATGATTTTGTTCTGTGGAGAAATTGATTAAGTTTGTCGTTGATTGACTGTAATAGGGGAATGTTGGGCTGATCTTCACCAAGGGTGACCTGAAAGAAGTCAGCGAGGAGGTTGCCAAGTACAAGGTTTGTTCGACTTGATTGATGTTGTGTTGCTTAATCTTAGAATTGTATTACACGATAGCGTAATATGGATTGATAAGTTGGATAGTTTATGCTTTATCTCTAACCTATTGCTCGAGATTATTAGCTTGGAAAGTGAAAGTTTGCATTTGGGTCTAAAAAATGGAATAGTGTAATATGCGTGTTATTGTTTGAAACGTAGACACACTCATGGTGGTATTAAGAGTATTCTAGTCACTTAGGTTCACTGAGTTTCCAGGAGACTACATCTGATGATTCCTTTTGTGTTTTGATTGTTTGATTTATAACTTAGCTTGTACTGCTAAGTGCTAATCGGTGATTTGGTTAGTTATGATTTCCTTTAACCTATTGCTCAAGATGATTAACTTGGAAAGTGATAAAGTTTGCATCTTGCTTTAAATTGGAATTCAAATGTTCGAAACCCCTTGTGTTCTGTTTTAAAACGCAGCCACATTCAATGTTTGAAATTTGAGAGTATTCTAGTTTCTTTGGTTCGCATTCTGTAGCTTCCCTCTAGTGTTTTGATTGATTGATTTATATAAGTTAGCTTGTACTGTTAATTGATGAAAATTTTCCATGTCCTGTATTTGTTTTTTACAGGTTGGAGCTCCAGCGCGTGTGGGCTTAGTCGCTCCAATTGATGTGGTTGTGCAGCCAGGCAACACCGGTCTTGACCCTTCACAGACCTCTTTCTTCCAGGTGCTTAACATTCCAACCAAAATCAACAAAGGTACGGTTGAGATCATAACCCCTGTGGAGCTCATCAAGAAAGGCGACAAGGTCGGTTCATCCGAGGCTGCTCTTTTAGCCAAACTTGGAATCAGGCCGTTCTCTTATGGTCTCATCGTTGAGTCAGTCTATGACAATGGCTCGGTGTTTAGCCCTGAGGTGCTTAACCTCGCTGAAGACGACCTTGTTGAAAAGTTTGCAGCTGGTGTCTCGCTGATCACCGCGCTTTCTCTTGCAATCTCTTACCCAACCTTGGCAGCTGCGCCTCACATGTTCTTCAATGCTTACAAGAATGTTCTTGCTGTTGCCTTGGCTACTGAGTATTCTTTCCCTCAGGGTGAGAATGTGAAGGAGTTCCTAAAGGTTAGAGACCTTTCTTTTAATTTTTAGATTCTGATGATTAGGCATGAAAACGTTTTTTAACTGTAGATTATATGGTTCAGTATCCAAGCAAGTTTGCGGTTGCGGCGGCTACACCGGTTTCAAGAGAATCTGCTGGAGCTCTTGTGGCGGTGGCTGTGGAGGAAGAAGCTGCGGAAGAGTCTGATGGGGACATGGGATTCGATCTGTTCGGCTAAAATACGCCTGTCTTAGCTTTTCCCAGTTATCTTTATGATTTTATCAATTAAAGTCGAACCTTTTTGTTATCTTCACTTTCAGAATTTCATTGTTTGCACGTTATGGATATTTTTGCTTATCTATCAAAATTCGCTTTATGGTTTTAATTTTCTCCCCGTCTAGATATTCTTTCTGTGCCCAATTAATATTGGTTTACAGTTTCATTGTTGCACGTATTTTACATGATGAAATATCTGGTCGTCATCATATCGGCATGATATTATTATTATATTTATAATATAATTTTGCTGTTTATGTTTTGGCAATGCTTGGGCGTTGAAGGTTCAAAACTTCAAATATCAAGAGATGGGATAATGATTCTTATTAGTAAGTAGTATTCAAAATCGAGTGATTTAGAATTTGAGGCTTTTCTTTAATTACGGTTGGTGTTTAGGTCTTTGTTTAAGGTCGCAGATTTATCGTTTTCAGGTTATGGTCCAAATGGTGGTTTTGGTATATTATTTAAACATCACGCTGCCCTAAAATATATATTATTAGAAAATCTCTTTAAAGAATGCATGATAAAATGATATATTATTTTTTATCAAAATTTTACGTCCTGTTTAAAGAATAATTAAAGGAGAAAGCATGCCCTTTTTCTGATTGAAACACAAGCATGGAAAAAATAAAAATAATGAAAATGGATCCAAATCATCCTATGCATTCCCATGAGAGGAAGAAACATAAGCGTGGGAATTGCGGAGTTAAAAGAGGAACATGTCGTGCCACTAATAATAATCAGAATAAAACTAGAAAAAAAAGAGGAGGAATGTGGTGCTTGATTAACGTCAATTAAATTAGCTTTCGTATATTTTGAGAAGAAGAAAAGAATGAAGTTAAGAAGGCTTTTGGTGGATAAGGACTTGCTCTGCGATACCGTTTTGTTTTGTGGTGACATCAGTATTACAATTAATTTCCAAGTTGCATCCATTTTCTTTGTCAAGTAAAAGTCCAAAAAAAGAGTCCGACATAGCAGAAGAATGGAGAATAATGTTTCCATGTTCCACAACGGATATACATCAAAATTGGTACGACTTTTTCAATTTAACTATTGCATCCTCAATAGTTCATTACGAGATTTTTCAGTTTTTTATTTAAGTATGATGGAGAGATCACATGAACCGATGAAATATGGTTCCCGGCTAGTCCAAAGCAAGTGCAATTAGCACGAAATTCTATATATAATTAGCTCAAACTAAATAGAACGAATGGAACAATTACCGTAAACTTAGTTAATTATTGATTTTTCAATAATAAATTGCCAGATTTTCAAATTTTTTTTTTTTACATTTGGAGTTTTCAATATATATGAATTTTTAAATATAGTTGTTGTTTTAAGTTTTTTGTGAATTTTCCAAAAACCAAAAAAATGAAAATGACAAAACGATTTTTTTTTTAACTACTACTCCTAGTTGTTAATATTTTATCGAAAAAATTACTAGTTGTTTTAATCGATAAAATTAACTTATACAATTATTTCTAATATTTTTTTAACCCTTCATAAACAAAATAAAACATACCAAACTAGGTAACCAATTTTATTTAGCAAAAGAATTGAATACACAGATATAAAATAAAAGTCGGTAAATTGCGATGCGAAATATGTTTTTCAAACTCCTGCAAAACAACTGCATGATCCACCTTACCATCTAAATAATTATTTGGTGGCTGCTGAGAGATTTTCAATTGTGGCTACGTTAAAAAATATGAGAAGAAGAAGATAAAATAGAGGCTTATAGAAAAAAAATAGATAAATTAAGAATGTCTATGTATGTTTATTGGCGTTAACTTTTTTTTTTTTTTAAATGTTTATTGGCGTTAGATCTCATCCACATGCAAATATAATAATGTCTTCTCCTCTCCGGCATTTATTGAGAGTTAGGCAGTGTGATGTGTGCTCCCATACCAAATTTTATTCGAATCATGCCATCTCTAAGTTAAATAACTAATAAAAACACAAGGTACTAAATGTTAATCCCTCTTGTTCACAAATAGTTTCGCTAACATATTTCACACATATTAAGAAAACTATTAAAAGTTCCATATTACCCCTTATTAATATACTAAACAATTATTCTCTCTCCAATTAATACATTAAAACAAACAGGGTTAAAACTAGAATTATATTCAAAATTCTGTATTGAAAATGTAAAACGACACTCTTTGTGAAACAAAAATAAAACCTTAAAACGACATTCTTTGTGAAACGGATGGAGTAATAAAATCATCAAGGAAATTTGATTGTTCAGGTATCGTTGTCTGTTATATTCGTAATTACTTAATTTCGATAAATTGATTTTATTGTTTACTAAAATATATAATTAATTATGTTAAAATTTTAATTAATCGTTGATGTTTAGTTGAGGCTCAACTATAACTACAACTGTAGATTTTGGTTTGGGATGAGTTTTACCTATTGGAGTACCTACAAGCCTACAACCCCTTTCTCAGATATACCCAGATTAATTATTGTTAATCATTTAAATTACTTGGTTTCTTAATTAAGAAGAAAATTAAAGTAAGAAAAAAAGAAAGAAAGAGAAGAATGGATAATGGTCGGATAATGCGGCCGGAGACATGCTTAGTTCCCAGGAAACCTGTTTTTTTTATAGCTCAACCTTTGTTGACTCTACTCAACTCTTTTTATTTTATGTTTTTAATATTTTATAACTACAGTATAATCATGAGCTTATCCACAAACAAAGTTACAACCAATCCAATGGTACAATCAATATAATGTACGTATGAAAATACTATACAACTCTATTTGATTAGAACGACTCCTATGGAAAAAACATACACAACTAAGAGCATCTCCAACGCGGACTCTTAACGGGTTCAGAGAGAGGTTCATCTGTATTTGGATGATTTAAAAAAAAAAAAAAAAACCCATTTATTCGATGATACCGTCCCTTCCGTAAGGATTTTTAGAGATTGGGCCGTACAGGGTTCACTGGACATGTGTCATAATTTAATAGGTTTGTGCTTCAATATTTTTTTTCCAGATCTCTCTCTCTCGAGAATATCTTTTTCTTCTTTTGGCCTAGAGTTTCGTTTTGGAGAAGGCGATTCGAGCAATCCTCGACGTGTTTGGAACAAATCGAGACCGTTTTCTGCAATCGTTGGATCAAGGTACAGTTTCAAACTCGGTGAAATCGAGACCGTTTTCTGTAATAGAGATTGACAAATTAGGATTTATAGATTTGGGGGAAAATTTGTCATACAATTTAGGGTAAATTATATTTTTGTTTGATTTTGTCATATCGTTTGATTTTGTTAATAAATAAATTCTAAATTTCGCGGTTTTGGCTTCAGTTTGGGGTTTTGGGGTGTGATGATTTTGGGGTGTGATGATTTTGGGGTTTTGGGGTGTGATGATTTCGCGGTGTGATGATTTTGGGGTTTTGGCTTCAGTTTGTCTATGTTGCTCTTGTGTATCAATTTATTGAATCGAAATTCTAAATTTCGCGTTTGTATGAATTAATCTGCTCGATTTTGCTCGATTTGTATGAATTAATCTGCTCGATTTTTCTCCTTTTGTGAATCCACTTTGGTGAAGCTGATTAAGGTCGATGAAACTGCTACTCTCTCTTCCTACTCATTATGGTTTAGAAAATCATAGTTTAGAGTTTCTTTTCTCATTAGTCACTTCTTGATGAATTTGCTATCTTTAAGAAAGCTTTGAACATGTTCACCGGCTCAATTATAGGTCTCTCAATTACTAATCAAGGTCTCTCTGGTTTGATGAATTGTAAAACAATACTAATATATCTTTGTTCTTAATCATATTAGTATTGACGCTTTAGCAGAAGATAATTGTGGGTCTCTTTCACTTTTTTTGCCTCCTTAATTCTGGAGATTTAGGTTGACAGTGTATTCAAACAATGTATGATCTAGAAAAATACTAAGAAAACTAGATTTTGATTGTTGCTACACGGCTTCAGATTGTGATTGAAGTATTATCCTTAATGTGCAGAGAATGCCGATTAGCTACGGCGAGACGTCATTTGATGGACCAGAAATGGACTTGGGGTGGGCATATGCGGATGCTAATTATGGCATCCCTGAGAGATGTTTCTGCGGCAGGGAGATGAAGCTTGAATCTTCGACAGGTGCAGAGACAGGGACTCCTGGGCGCAAGTACTACATATGTTCAGAGTGGTTTAAAGAGGTAAAGTTCATCCCATAATTCTCGATGAGTGAATGGTTTTTTTTTTTGAAAAAGTTTGATGGGATGAGGGTTTGACAAATGTATGTGAGGACTGGAGAGCATATATGGAAATGGTGGGATGAGGGTGTGACAGAGCAAATCTCCATCATCCAGAGAGAGCTTAGAGAGCAAAGAGGGAAGCTGTGTAGGCTTGACAGACTTCAAGCTTTTGATCCCACCATAGAAGCTCTAAAGGAAGAGGTCAGAATGTTTCAAGGAGAAGTTTCAAGGATGAAGGAGCAAATCGCAAAACTGGAGAAACAACCTGATGAGGTATTTCTTTTTTCCATTATCGGCTTGTTATATTAACTGTTTATGTGGTGTAATGTAATGGTTCATCTGTAATGGTTCTAGTTAGCTAGTTTGTGTGGTGTAATGTAATGGTTCTTGTTAGCTTGGTTGTGTAGTTAGCTTAGGGTTTGTGATAAATGCTTTGCTTTTGTTAATGTTTTTTAGCTTTTGTTAGGTGGTTTGTGATAAATGCTTTGCTTTTGTTAATGCTTTTTAGCTTTTGTTAGGTTGTTTGTGATAAATGTTAAACCTAAAACACACACACAGAAGCTAACACAATATATTAAACACACACACAGAAGCTAACACAATATGGATTTCTTAAAACCTTAAACACTTAAATCTTTAAACACTGAAACTTTAAACACTCAAATTATTAGGATATGGATTCTGGATTTGTAAACCTCTTAACTAGTCAACTAGTTAATGAGAGTTACTCATCAGAAGTCCCTCTCTTTAGTACCCAATGTTCTGCTGATGCAAGCCAAGGTGTTGAGTCGTCTAAAGAGAGAAGGAAATGGACACCGAAGGAGGATGTTGTTCTCATCAGTGCTTGGTTGAACACCAGAAAGGATCCGGTTATTGGGAATGAGCAGAGAGCTGGAGCATTTTGGACACGCATTCAAATCTACTTTAACTCAAGTCCACAGCTTGTTGGAGAGCAAAAGAGAGAGTCCAGTCACTGTAAGCAAAGGTGGGGAAGGATCAATGATCAAGTATGCAAGTTTGTTGGGTGCTATGAGGCCGCAATGAAGGAGCAAACAAGCGGTCAGAATGAGAATGATGTTATGAAAGCAGCTCATGACATCTTTTTCAATGATCACGGGTTCAAGTTCACACTTGATCATGCTTGGAGGGAGCTGCGCCATGACCAGAAATGGTGTTCAACATCTGGTGTTAAAGATGGTGCATGGTCAAAGAGAAGAAAGCTTCAAGAGGGTTCAGCACAGTCTTCAAGTGACCACCCAGAAATGCCTGAAGAGGATGTATCAACGGTTCGTACGCCTGGTGTTAAGGCGGCAAAGAAAGCGGCTAAGAGTAAAGGGAAGAAGACAACTGGTGCTAAGGAAGAAGACATGGAATTGATGGAGTTACAACGCATGATGGAAATTAAAGAGAAGCTTTCCACGCATAAGTTACTTGACAGCCTCCTTGCAAGAAAGGAGCCACTTTCTGAAAATGAAATGGCGCTAAAGAACAAGCTCATTAGTGAGATGTTGTCCTAAAGTATGTTCTGACTTGTAGTTGTCTGTCTAAGTTATTTAGTTTGCTAGTTTATTAGTTTGTCAAGTTCATTAGTTTGCTGGTTTTTTAACAGTTTGGTGGTTTCTTGTTCTTTGTCTTTGGCTTGTTTATGTCTCACATTGACTGAAATGTTTTTTTTGGTTTCAGTGAATCACGGGTTTGGTTTGGAAAAAAGAAGTGAAGGCCGAAGATCAAGATCACGGGTGTTGTCTTACGTGTTTGTATGTGTCCATTTTCTTTTGTAGTATTGTAAAACTCTATGGGACCATATTGCTTTGTTTTTGTATTATTGTATCTCCCGTGAACTTCTCAATCAACTCTTTTGTAGTATTGTAAAACTCTAGTCTTCTCACGTGAACTGTGTAGTCTCTTTATATAAACCTTTGCTCTCCTTTTCTTCTTTTATATAACATCCACTCTTCTCTTCTCTTCTTTTATATAACAGCAAACCTTTGCTCTCCTTTTATAAAACATCAACTCTTCTCTTATATAAACTTAAACCTTTGATCAAAGATCAAAAATCAAACCGTTATAACTCTTATCATCTTTCATTTCTTCTTTTAACTCTATTTCAACTCTTATCTTCTTTTATTTCATCTTTCATTTCTCAAACATCAAATTTTTTTATGGCATCTTCTTCAAGCAACGATCCACATTTTGATGAAAGATGTGAAGAAATCTTTGATGAAAGATTTGATGAAATCGTGGATAAAAAGTTCGACAATATGTTAGAGAACATTCTTGATCGTCGTGCAGCAAGAAAGGAGAAGAAGAAGAAAAGAGTATATATTGAAAGAGAACGTGAGCAAGGCCACATCCAATTATGGAACGACTATTTCAGTGAAAATGCAACATACCCTCCTCAAATATTCCGACGCCGTTTTAGAATGCACAAGCCGTTGTTCATGCATATAGTTGATAGACTCTCCCATGAAGTTCCATTCTTTCAGCAAAGAAGAGATGCTATATATCGGAAGATTAAGTCTCTCGGGACTACAAAAGTGTACAACCGCAATTCGTATCATGGCATATGGTTGTACGCCTGACGCGTTTGACGAATACCTCCGGCTCGGCGAAAGTACTGCAATGTCCTACTTGGAAAATTTCACTGAAGGAATAATACTTTTGTTTGGAGATGAGTATCTAAGAAGACCCACACCAGAAGATCTTCAACGACTACTCGATATCGGAGAGATGCGCGGATTTCCCGGGATGATAGGAAGCATCGATTGTATGCATTGGGAGTGGAAGAATTGCCCAACCTCTTGGAAAGGGCAATATACACGTGGCTCAGGAAAACCAACAATCGTTTTAGAGGCTGTAGCGTCATATGATCTTTGGATATGACACGCATTTTTTGGACCTCCAGGTACCTTAAACGATATCAATGTGCTTGATCGTTCACCAGTTTTTGATGATATATTACAAGGTAAAGCTCCAAAAGTGAATTACTTTGTCAACGGACACGAGTATCATTTGGCGTACTATCTCACCGATGGAATCTATCCTAAATGGGCAACCTTTATCCAATCTATTCGAATTCCTCAAGGTCCGAAAGCATCTTTATTTGCAACATATCAAGAAGCTGTCCGTAAAGATGTGGAGCGTGCTTTTGGTGTCTTGCAAGCTCGGTTTGCCATTGTCAAAAATCCAGCTCTTAGTTGGGATAAGGTAAAAATAGGAAATATTATGAGAGCATGTATCATACTACACAATATGATAGTAGAAAACGAACGAGATGGATACACTCAGTATGATGTATCAGAATTCGAACAAGGAGAAGGAAGCAGAACGTCACAAGTGGATATGACGTATTCTAGAGAAATGCCTTCAAATCTCGTCAATATGATGGGCAATCGAAATCAACTTCGTGATAAACAAGTACATGAACGATTGAAAGCTGATTTAGTTGAGCATATATGGCATAAATTTGGCAACTAAACGGTTTTTTTTCCAATATATATATTTTGTATGTTTTAAATTTCATGTAATGCAATATAATAATGATTTTATAAAATTTTGTATGTTTAAATTTATATTCCAAATAAATGATATGATATTCTAATTTTTTTTTTTTTTTGAAGAACCCCTAAGTGAGGTTCACCATTGGACACTCAAAAACAGATAGAGTTCTTAATTTGGGATTCACCAAAATAATAATGATTTAATAATCTGAAGAACCCCATTATGGGGTTCAGGGTTGGGGATGCTCTTATATTTCTTGCATAGACACGAAACCATGGTAAACAATTCCCTCTGGTAGTTTAGCTATACCATGATCTTCTCAAAAGAACAATATATTTCCTGTTTTTGGTACCATCATGGACTTCTGCTAGATCTGAGATTTAATCATAATGGTACCAAAAACAGGAAATATATTGTTAGTCTCAGAAGATCTTCGTGCTGATGTATATGATGTTTGGCCATAGACCCTTTTTTCTTCTTAAAAATCATATTCACACTCGGAGAAACGCGATCGATAGTTTAAATTAACCCAAGAAAGAATGTAGAAACTGGAAAACAAAAATTTCAAAGAATAAATCCCACTCACCCCCCTTAAACGAGTAGAGATGCTGAGATTTCAAACCTTTAGACCAAAAAAAAAGAAATTCAAGAATTTTTATTATTATCATTGGCCAAGTCGTCATCTTCTCTTAGAAACCCTAGTCCAGATTGCACACAATCAGAATTGACCTTTGCTCACTCTTTTATCTTTCAGTTTTTAAACAAATCCGAGAATGCCTCCGTTTGTTCGCTGCTCTTGGAGAATCATACAGTAATCAATCAGATTCTTCCTCTTTCAACTGCAGCTGTTATCTTCTTATTTCTTTCATCCTGTTCTGATTTCCTCTCATCCTGTTTGAAATGCAGCACAGGAAGAATTCTACGATCTGTGTTTCCGTTTCGGTATCGATCTTGATGATGTGGTAAGCGGAATTTTCTGCTTCGTCAAACGTTTTGTAGGGTTTTTTGCTTCTTTAGGGTCTCTAAATTCTACTCTGCAATGATTTTAATCATTTTGTTCTGTGAAATGGCTTTTGTACCTTTCAGGTCACAAGTCTGCTGATCCGAATGCAGCTGTGTGCTGAGCGTTCATAGTCTAGTGATAGCAATGTGCCGTGAAAGTACATTTACCCCCGAGCAGAAGCGACCTTCTCCACCCTTGTGATGTTATGGAGGTATTTTTTTTGTAATAAAAAAAACCTTTGTATGTTGGTGCTATTATGATGATTCTCTGTACGCTAACTAATAGCTTTGCTTTATGTTGCCATTGCCTATGGTTTCAATACAAGGAAGCATACCACTGGCTTTGAATGAGCTCACTGATCTTCTCAGAACAGAGGTAATCAATTGGGAACCCGCGGTCTGCTGATTTTCCGGTCCTTTGCTCATCTTTTTGTACACTTCTCCAACTGTAATGCTTTGCTAATTGCTGAAAGATTTTCATTATATGTGCTAATTAGGCCATGAGGAGGAGTCTCATGCCCGGAATATTGAGGACAGTTGGTTCAAACAACGACCATCCTAAACCTTTTTTTTTTGTGGGTAAAACCATATCTATCTGGTAACCCGTTAGCTAGATTTGAGATTTGATATGTTGCTTCGATGAAAAAATCTTTTCTTTTGGTTCAAGATTTATGAAATAGGTGGGTGATGTGCCCTTGTTGGATGAGGGCAAAGACGTTGGTGCGTCGCCATCTCGCTGCGCTACATTGTGGATTTGAAGTATGGGTTTCCTTTTCCAACTATAATATCTTCATTATAGCCCTTTTTTCTCAAGTTCTCTTAATTTCATCAATGGCTGGCTTTCTCTGTTTATTCTTCATTCAGCTTATACATGGCCTCGTCGGTAGAATCATGGGGATCCCATTTGTACCAACGGATGACAATACCGGATACTATATAAAGCTCTCTCAAGTAAGCTCTCCTTTCGATCCTCGAGCATTTACATATATCTCATTTTTCAACTAACTCAAGATCGTAATCTCTGTCTCTTGTGTTCTGCAAAAGGAACCCGAGTTTCTACAAGGCAAGCGAGCATCGTTTTCAGGGGAAAACAAATTGGTAACTTTGGAATCGTGCATCCTCAGGTACACTTTCTCATTTTATATCCTCCTTGTTCGATCCAAAAATCTGCAAGTGTTAACATTTTCACTCAAATCGTGTTTTTTTCTTTCTTTTGTTTCCATCAGGTTTTGAACTACTTTGACATCACTGATCCATGCTTCTTCGTGGAGGTTGGCATCCAAGCTCTCATATAGAAACCAACCAAATGTTTTCGTCTACTTTTCTTCTCTTTGTGCACTATCATTCTCCGAACTGTTGCAGTTCTTGATTTCTTTTTGTTTCGAGGATCTAGAACAGTCAGGAGGAGAGAGTTACTACATTTATTTAGCTGCTCAGATGATTTTGAAAATAGGTGCCATTTGTTAGAATTAACTTATATTCTCGGTTTTTTTCGATTATCCTATTCTTTTGGAAAAACAAAAGATCTTTTTTTGTAATGGATAATTAGTATAGCCAATATTTTATGGCAAAATTAAATCGTAGTCTATACTTTTCAAAAATTAATAACAGTAAATCTAGTATCAAAACTAAATCATAGTCTATATATTTTAGTTAGTTACGTTAAATTCAATGTCATAAAGTTTCGGTTTAACCAGGTGAATCAATAACCGGAGACGATTCGATTTCAATTGATCTTGGTATGTGTGGGTTTACTGTCTGAGGTGCAATAAATTTGCATGCAACAACTAAAGTAAACAAAGGACTCCTAAGTTTCTTGACATGTGGCATCAAACTTGCAACTAAAGTAAACAAAGGACTCATAAGTTTCTTGACATGTGGCATCAAACTTGCAACACGAATCCACGGACGTGTTCATGAATCATCAAACAGAAATATTATAAAAGCAAGTCTAAAGGCAAAAGAACAGGAAAAACACCATTAAACGGACGATTCAAGCTTCCTTCGATCTCTTCTCTTCTTCCTCTTCCCGAGATAACAGTCTTGGATATACAAACTCACCGACTAGTAGAAATGGATGTTCAAGATACATCTCGTACGTAGCACGGGTGAGGCAAATCTTCATGAGATCGATGGAAATTTTGAAGTTTCCATCCTTCCCAAAAGTTTCACCATGACTAGATCTAGCTCTAATATACTTCTCACCATTCGTATCTCTTCCCGCGCCTATAAGGTTGACTGCATGCATCGATACATACAGTGATCTTGGGGAAGTAGGGCCAAGGTAAATTTCCTGCAAAATTAACATAAAACACATTATGGAGATGAAAAAAAGAAGAAACAAGTAAAACAAATAACTGAATTTACTGCACTTACATCTCCAATGTTTGTATACTCTGGTTCGAAAAAGGGGATATTGGCAGCAACTGGATGTTTTAGTAACACTTCGAAAACTTCTTCAACGGTCTTCATTGCGACCACATCGCGGATGTAACCCAGGTTTGATATGACGCGTTCAGGTACTTTTTCCTGGCATTCGACTTGAAACGGGTGATCTTGTTCCTTCGCAATCCCGCTGGTGCTCACAAAATCCAAGCATTTACGCACTTTATAGGTATAACAAAAGTGCACCTCGGGATGATTATTAACCATCCTAATCTTCCTTTCAGAGCGCCGTCTAGGATCTGTAAAATCCACCAAATACTGACAGGAGTACTCGATTTTCGCAGATCTCACCGCACTTATGACATCTTCTGAAACAACCGCCCAGCATATTTTTAGGGGAAAAAAAGGAGAGAAAGACAAAGAAAAATTGTTAGCAAAAGAAAATTCAGAAATCTAATGTAAAAATAAGTGAACAAGAGTTACCGTGTGTTACTTGGTGTTTTACGGATCCCATGGTTTGGTGTTTTACGGATCCCATGGTTTATAACCATTATCTGGCTGTAAGAATTGTACATCTTAAAAACGAAAATAAAACACACTTTATTTAAGATAAGAGGATAGCACATATCTATCGCCAGAAATTTACAAAACTGGTTTTATTATTTAACAAGAGATGGTTTTATTATTTAACAAGAGATGATACTGCATTGCAGCATATCCTCGTACATATATACTGTGTAAATATATATAACAAGACGGTATATATGTAACAAAAAAAAAACCTTACACATACCTTGTCTGGTGGTTTCCAACATCTATATCGATCATGATGCCAGCACTCAATGACTGAGATGTCGGATGTTGGTTGTGTGGCTAGTACAGACTTCAGCTGCTTGATTGGAATAACCTTTAAGACTTCATAATACGAATCCCATGATTCTTGTGAGATGGTGCTTATAATATCTGTCATACGGTCGTAGAGGCACTTCCTGAGAAGAGGAAATTGTTCCCTCTTGATGGTAAACATCTTATGAAATTTATGAGACTTTTTGGATCATGGATTTGGAGAGACATTAATCAATGACTATTTTTCAATAAAATATTTTACAAAAATTGTGCACTAAATTTTTTTTTTTTTTTTATTCCTATAACTATTATGAGAAGAACATGAATTTACTTCAATGGTCATTATCATACAAAAACAAGCCTCATAATCCGGATATTTTACAAATGAATATTTTCACAATTAGCAAAATTAAGTTAAATAACAAAGAGATCAGATTAATAATACCAAAGAGTAACTAAGTACGCATAAATATAAACAAATAAAGCCAATGAACAAATCATTGTTAAAAACAAAAGCCAAGGATAATCATAGTTTTCCAATTGACAAAACATAACTGATTTGATTGTAATGTTTCTTCTCTATGTAGACATGATATGTTGTAAGATTTATGCTATTGTTCAAGTAAAACTAATGCTTGTATGTTCCACTCAATGTTATGTTTCAAAAAGAGGTTCTGCAAATATGAAAAATTTGAAAATGAGGTTCTGCAAGTGAACTACAGTAATTCTGAGAATGAGTTTCTGCAAATCTCATACAAAGATCCAAAACAAGTTCTGCAAGTTCTTCCAAAACATACAAAATAGAGAGAGACAAATGAGTTTCTGCAAATCTCATACAAAGATCCGAAATAAGTTCTTCAAATCTGATAAGACATTGCAAACTCAGCGAAGTAGAATGGTTTCCGGTCCTTGAGAGGCTGCAGGAGCCTGAAAACCATACAAAAACCACTATCAAACTCAGAACAAGCAGCAATAATACACAAGACCAGAGAGAGACAATATCACTTACGTACCAGACCAGAGAGATGGACAAGATCACATATGTACCAAAATCAGAGACAAAACCACATATGTACCAGATCAGAGAGAGAAACAAGATCACATATGTACCAAAATCAGAGACAAAACCACATATGTACCAGATCAGAGAGAGAAACAAGATCACATATGTACCCAAGTTTCCATCCTTCCCAAAAGTTTCACCATGACTAGATCTAGCTCTCATATACTTCTCACCATTCATATCTCTTCTGGCGCCTATAAGGTTGACTGCATGCATCGATACATACAGTGATCTCGGGGAAGTAGGGCCACGGTAAATTTCCTGCAAAATTAACATAAACACATTATGGAGATGAAAAAAAGAAGAAACAAGTAGAACAAATAACTGAATTTACTGCACTTACATCTCCAATGTTTGTATACTCTAGTTCGAAAATGGGGATATTGGCAGCAACTGGATGTTTCAGTAACACTTCGAAAACTTCTTCAACGGTCTTCATTGCGACCACATCGCGGATGTAACCCATGTTCGATATGACGCGTTCATGTACTTTTCCTGGCATTCGACATGAAACAGGTGATCTGCGGACAAAGTTGACGGTTGCTGCAACCCTAATGGTGCAGTGGCATATTTTGTAAATCTGTTACTTTTCAGGGACGTATTAGGAAAATCTACTTATTCCTCGAAGTTTGAAATAAGTCTACAACACGTTCAATAAGTCTGCAGGGAAAGTCTACGACAAACACATTCGTTAAGTCTGCAACACATTCGATAAGTCTGCGTAATAAGTTTACAACAAACAAAATGTTATTCTAGTCAGAAAACAAGTCTGCTAAACTGAAAAAATAAGTTTGCAGTTTTTTATGCCACATAAGCAATTTACAAATAAGTCTACAACGTTGAACATCAAATCTGCGACATTGTAAATCATTTCAGAGACTGTTTAGTGTCGCAGACTTAGTCTGCTTGTCACAAATTTTAAACAAATCTGCAACAAATCAATTAAATCTGCAACAAACAACCATAGATTTTATATAAATCTGCATAGTAAATCCGCAAATTGAACATTAGTCTGCGACTCTTTACATAAGTTTGCATAATAAGTCTGCAATCAAAAATAAGTCTGCAATCGACAATAAATCTGCAACGAAGACAATAAAGTCTGCGGATAGTAAAACTCTGCAACATTGGTAAATAAGTATGCATAATAAATATGCGGATCAAGTAAGTCTCCAGAAAAAGTCTACGATTGCAATAAGTTTACAACAAAGAGGTCCGCGGATTTTGTTCAAAAATTTGCATATTTATTCTAAAATCCGCAGACTTATTCCGCCAACGTGGTGACATTTTTGTAAATAAACCAAACTTTTGCTTATATGGAAATAAAATAGTAACGGCAGTTTCATAAAAAAAAAAAATTCTAACAAAGGCAAATAAAGGTACAATTGGTACAAAATTCCATTTTTTGTCTTTCAGATTGATGTTAGTCTAGTAATTCACCTATTTTTAGATGTTATTCTAGTTTTTTTCCCTAAAATTTAAAGTATAAAAGTCTGATTGGATAAAAAATAGCTGTAAAGGCTGTCAAACATTTTAGATCTGAAGTATTTAGCGATGGAGGACGATTTGGGATTGTCTCCATTCTACAACCGTCTATGGAATATTTAACCTGACCTTTTTAAAAACTTTTGAGAAGCATACTCGTAAATTTCGTAAAAAAATTTCGTAAATTTTTAGCAATGGAAGTAGTGGATCATTAGCGAATTTGATCACAACCAATCAATCATCATGCTTTTGTTTTGCATATCGCTCGTCTCTCTGAATAAACTTTCTATTAGTTTGTTGTTGTTGTTTCAGCTGCTTTCTTGTACCAATACTTAATGATGATAAAACAAAACACTTGTAAATGGAATCTCGTCCAACCATTTTGTCTACTTCGACAAAGTATAAAATGTATAAGCTTTGAGGAAATTGGTGTAGATGATTAGATTCCCAAAAAGTTACTAAGTCATTATAGTGCACATGACAATTCCCAAAAAGTTACCAAGTCATCAATGGTTATTCCATTTGCTTTCAGCCTTCTTCCCAATCGACGTCGTCTTGTTCTTCTTATGCTTCCACTTCCACATTCATGTCCACCTTGTAGTTTCCATTTGCTGCAAATTAAAGTTACACGAAAATGTAACCAAGCTGAGCATATCACATAATCCTTATATATATCATGAAACTTAAACTCTGTTTAATCATTATGGCCCCACTAATATAGTTAAACTATGAGCATGTCCTAACAAGTATCTTCTTGTTCTGCAATCTCATTATATTCAAAGAAAAATTGTCTCTTTTCTGTATTCGGAGCAAATGCAAACGCTCTATTTCGGTTTTATACTTGAAGAAACTAAACAAGGTTCCTTCTAACTAATTAATATGTGTTGTTTCATATGATCAAACTAGTAAGCGAATTGAAAATGAAGGAAGTAAACTGATCAACTCACCTGCAACAGGAGCCCCTTCTTGCCATTCAACACCTTCTTCATCTTCCTCTTCACGTTTCGACTTCATCCCAACCTGACGATCTGAGGATGTAGTAGCCAATCGAATGTCGCCTGCGGATTCTTGCTTATTCGGCTTTTCAGCTAACTCTTGCTGATTCAGTAGATGGGCGTGGTAAGCTTTGAGATGCTCATCCTGAAGCAAAATGGAAATCAAATGTATCAAGATTCTGAAAACACAATCCACAGGATGCTGCTACGGGGATCTAAATAAACACAACGAAATTTTACCCAAAAGGCATACCATCAAATCCTCATCATCGCCATTTCCCATGGCTGATTTCTTGTCATCTAAAAGTTTTACTGCTCCTCCTGAGCCACCATCAACCGTTGCATCCTGTCTCATCTCTCCTCTTTGTTCCTCAGTCAGATTCATTCCTGGCCTGATCAACCATGTAGGGAAGGGTTTCAGACTAGAATCTCCACCTTCAGATCTGACATCTTCTTTTCCTTCACCAAGGTTAACCTCAACCTAACCATATGGTTGTAAGATTTAAGAAATCAACTTCTAATTATATTGAACTTCTAATAATATTGAAATTTAATATACATTGACAAGTGTAACTAAGGATCACCTGTGTCTCTCCGAGAAATGGCATCAGTGTTGAGCCACACCCACCCTGTGACCTTGAAGGATCATTAGGGTTGAGATCACCATTTGCACGAGCAGCCTTAGCTGCACGAGCCTCCCATGCATGAAGAAATTCAAATTCGAGAAACGGTAGGTCTTTTACTCTATTTATTTGATCCATCAGAGCTTCCAGTTGAACCTGCATGCACTTTATTCCAATTGTCTCAAGGCACAAACACAGAGACAATTAACATTTTCTTAACAGAAGTAGCCATGGACTCTTTAAATACAGGTACAGACTCTCTTCATTTTTTTTTTTTTTTTTGCAATCTCAAGCATTGGACATTTAAGAACTGATCCTAGAAAACTAAGTCAAGATAATAAATCATTCTGATGTCATCAATTTCTGTTTTATCAAATTTTCTAGAATATTGAACTAAGCCAATAAAACAGTATACACAGAGTCACAGACCTCTATCCTCTGAAGCCAATCTTCCCGCCCCCGTCTCTTTGCATTGTCATCTCCATCTACTACTTCTTCCGAAGTTAGCTTCTTACATTCCACAACAAGTTCACCATTGCAATTTTCACAATGAAAAGAATCGTCTTCCATAGAAATTAATCTCAGGGCATCCATTGCATTATATCTATATCAGAAATGAAAATCTATTCAGGTTTAGTGAACATAATACAACTCGTAAATTATTTTATAACAACATAAAGAGTAGTGGATTTTACTTCCTTTGGCAGTTAGGACAGCCATACTCCTGAACAGTATTCTTATCTTCTACTTCATCTTTGAGCTTTTTTTTAATCCGGTGCAGTTTACAACGAACAATATCATACATCTGAAAGAGAGAAAAAGTGCTATATGGTAGTTTGATAAAATAAAAAAAATAAAAAAAATAGAAAGAAAGCAAAACAGCAAACTGAAAAAAGCAAAGTATTAGGGACACATGAAGCATACCTGTTGATAATCGAGACAGCAATACGAGTGCGTCTGGAGCTTAACTTTTTCCTTTGCTCGGCCTTCAGTTGTAGCAGTCTATTGAAAAGATTGAGAATCAATAGAGCAGCAGAGTAAGGAAAGAAGTGTTACGGGTTTAAAGACAAGCAAACAATCAAACAGAAAAATGTAGAAAACATGCTGAAAACACAACCACAAAACTTGGAAAAGAAGTTCCCAACCTATCATCCTCTCACACTTATGTTCTTCAATCATTGTTATACTTTATATATTTTATGACTATCTGCTATTTATCATAAGACTAAAAGAGTTGTTGAGTTATTAAACTTAGCAAGAACCAAATTGTGCAATAAAGTGATAGACATCAATCTTAAAGAACATAGTTTCTGCACACACCTCTTTTCTGTGGTCACGCGTGATCAATTTTTGTTCTTCAAAGTGTCTTAATATTTTTCGAAGTTGCTTGGCAGGCAACTTCAAGTATTTTGCCAAGTCTTCTTCTCTAACCCATTGCCGCCTAGCAGACATTGAACAAAAGAAATACCAGAAATGGAAGCCAGTAAAAACATAGTCGGTTTTAAATAACCGGTCTAAGCAATATCAACCTTAAACAGCCCATAATCAAGTTTCACAATTTAGTCTACCATTCTCCTTAAACCACAAGGTGACAGGGAGATGTGAGCCATTTACTAAACAAACCTAGTGGACTCAAAAAGTTGTCTGGATACTGTTGTGACAACTTTAGATGTTATCAAAATTCACCAAATATACTTTTGGGGATAGAAATAGAACAGATGCATACAAACCTCGTAAGCGCGTCCAGCACCACAACGGCAATCCCTCTGTTGTCAATACTTGCAGACTTCTGCTGATTATCGCTTTTCGTAGTATAACTATCATAGAAAGTCCTTGCTACAAGCTTCACCAGCCTAAAATATAATGCACAGAAACATAGGAAAAAAATGCAAAACCGTATAAATGAAGATTTTAGACAAAAAGTATCGCCATGTGTGTGATTGGATAGAAACACAAAGTTCTATATGGTATAGAGAGAGTTACTTGATAAATGGCTTGAGCACAACGGTTTTCTGCATGGGGACTGATATTTCCATGGACTTAGCAAACCAGATACTTACTGCATTGATGCAGAAGATTACTTTTCGCATAGAGATTAGAGAATAAACTTAAAACAGAGCAATCACCGTATAAGTAACTAACAGAGGTTAAAACAAAAAACTAGAAACAAAGCAAAGCAGAAGCTGTGAAACCTAAGCACACTGCAGAACAAGGAAACGGCATGAGTTAGTTCTTGGAAATTTGACACAAGATACGTTTTTAGTGATTCAAGGCCAAAGAATAAGCTATACCCCGCTCGAAATTGGCTCACAAGAGAGAAAGTCAGAATACACTCAATTTCAACGAAAACCCATGAATACACCTAATCAGGCAATACGAAAAGGATCGGAATTCGGATTTTATCTCAGAGAAAGCGTTAGGGAGAGTCATAAGACCTAACGCAAGATAGAGGAAGCGAAATTGATGAACGCCGGTGAGGTAATGGAGGTTGATTGAAAAACGGTGAGAGAATGTGATCGATTTCAGAAAGGGATGAGTAGGGTTTAAATTCAATCAGACCGGTTCTGAGCACAAGGATCACGAAATTAGGGTTTCAACGTTCAGAGCGATTCAACTCAACTCGAAGCAACAATTTGAACCCGAAAGATCTAGGTAACGTTTCTACGAGGACGGAGAGATCTAGGTTAATCAAAATCTCTCTTCTTTGAGAACACTATCGGTCGAAGATGAAAATCGACGAAGCTTACCGGGGAGAGATAAAGAATGCCGCCGGATTTTAAAAACGATTGTTTTTTTTATAGCTTTTTTTCCCAGGGCCACATCTGTTAAAACTTAAAAAACTTTTTCCAAATCGGCTGGCCCAATATTATCAAGGGTCTTAGAACGAATTTGGTTTTGTTTTAAGGACGAAATTTGTTTTGAATCCTTCTAGTCGGATAATTGGAAAAATGCCCTGATTTTAAAATATGATGTTTTATTTTTTTAGAAAACTACACTTTTTATATGTAACAAGACGTTTTTACCTGATTTAAATGAGAAATTGCATTTTTTAATAAATAAAAAATCAAATTCGAAATTATTAATAATATGATTATTTTGTTTGAGATAAAAATATATTAATTATTTAATATTTTAACAATTTATAATTAGATAAATCGTTGAAATATTTCAAAATTTATCTTAAAAACAAATCAATTTCATGAGTTTTGTATAAGAGCATGCTCAATGGAAGAAACTCAAATGTGTTTCTTAACTAATATTTAATTATAAAGTTTAAGTTAAGAACCTCTGTTAAGAAACTTCTGTTTTTTTTCTGCTCTAATGGTATAACCCCGTTAGGGATTCTTAAAAAAAAAAAAATTAATAATTTTGTTTTATTTTAAATAGAGTTTTTTTTTTAATTAAACATAGTTGACATAAAAAGATAACATTTTAAACATAGATTTTGAAAAAAAAATACAAAAAAACGCTCAATTATTATCTTGATCACGTCCAAATTTGTGCCATATATGCTCAACCAAATCAGATTTCAATTGTTGATACAGTTGTCTATCACGAATTCTAGTTCGAACACCCAACATATTGGCGAGATTTGTAGGCATATCTGTAGAATAAGTGAGATCCACATGTGCACTTCCGTTTCCTTCTCCTTGTTGGAATTCTGAAACATCAAATTGAGTGTATCCATCTCGTTCATCTTCTACTATCATATTATGGAGTATGATACATGCTCTCATAATCTTTCCTATTTTTGCTTTATCCCAAAAAAGAGTCGGGTTTTTAACAATGGCAAATCGAGCTTGCAAGACTCCAAAAGCACGCTCGACATCTTTTCGGGTAGCTTCTTGATGTAGAGCAAATAATGATGCTTTTGGGCCCTGGGGAATTGGAATAGATTGGATAAACGTAGCCCATTTCGGATAAATACCATCTGTGAGATAGTAAGCCAAATGATATTTCGTTCCGTTGACAGAGAAATTCACTTGCGGAGCTTGACCTTTTATTATATCATCAAAAACGGGTGAGCGATCAAGAACATTGATATCGTTTAAGGTACCTGGAGGTCCAAAAAACGCGTGCCATATCCAGAGATCGTATGAAGCTACCGCCTCTAAAACGATTGTGGATTTTCCAGAACCACGTGAATATTGCCCTTTCCAAGCGGTGGGGCAATTCTTCCACTCCCAATGCATACAATCGATGCTTCCTACCATCCCGGGAAATCCGCGTTGCTCTCCAATATCAAGTAGTCGTTGAAGATCCTCCGGTGTGGGTCTTCTTAGGTACTCATCGCCGAACAAATTTATTATTCCTTCGACAAAATTTTCCAAACATGAACGAGCAGTAGTTGCACCGAGCCGGAGGTATTCATCAACCGTATCAGCCGAAGTACCATATGCCAAGAGACGAATTGCTGCTGTGCACTTTTGAAGTCCCGAGAGACCATGCCTTCCGAGAGCATCTTTCTTCTGTCGAAAGAATCGAACTTCATTGGAGAGTCGATCAACAATCTTCAAGAACAATGGCTTGTTCATTCTAAAACGTCGTCGGAATAGATTAAGAGGGTATGTTGCACTTTCACTGAAATAATCGTTCCATAAACGTATGTGGCCTTCCTCGCGATTTCTTTCGATAAAAACTCATTTTTTTTTTGACTCGCTTGCCTCCTGATGATCACCATAATCAATGAACAGATTATCGAATGTTTGATCAAATACTTGATCAAAATGTTGATCAAAATTTTCATCAATTGATCCATCAAAGGTATTATGGGAAGAAGATGTCATATTTGTTTTAGATTTGTATGAAAGAAGATGAGAGATTTGAAAGAAGATGAGAAAAGGGATCAATAATTGTTTGCGATTTGTTATGAAAAGAGGATTTGATAAAGGATACAAGAAGGAGAATGAGAGAAGAGGAACCGGTTTACAAAATATATAAGGAGCATGAGAGAAGGATACAAGAAGGAGAATGAGATAGCAAAGAAACAAAACATGTGTGGTCTCAAACTTTATATAGCAAAGAAACAAAACCCACACCACAAACCAACAAATAAAACGACAAACATAGCAAAGCCTTGTGACTTCTCTTGTTCTTTTGTGTCGACTTCCATGCCATCAGTTTCGTTCTTTATTTTAGTTTATTGGAATCTTCTTCTTGTTTCAGAATTCAGATATACAAGGGACTTTGGATTTTTCTTGGAAGAAAACAGATTAAACAAATGATTATTATAGCATTGGTATGCTTGAGATAGTATCTAACAATGATGAGTTGATCTGTGTCGTCAAATTGTTGCTAACCTTGTTCTTATTAATAAATCTGGAAAAAGGCTCAACAAACAAGAATCAGAGACATGTAAAAGTAAAAATATAAAACAAACACACACA
>PKMM01018184.1:428418-447584 GCA_002933915.1 Eutrema heterophyllum
TACCATTATCATTCATCCATATTTATTTCATATTTTTAAAATCATTATCTATAGACTTTCAATGACATGTCTATATGATTTATACATGTCAAAGCTTCATACTATTTTACTTTTTTTTTATCTGTAGCTCTTGATGATGATGAAGATTTAGAAGACGATGAAGGAAATTCTAATCTAAACTCTACTACCTAGATTTGAAGTGTTTTGATTTTATGTTTTATTTGGTAATACAATTTATTTGAATTTTATTTGTTTTTTGTCAAACTTTTGCTTTTAAATTTAATTGGATTTGATATAATACATTTTAATTTAGATTTATTTTGATAAATATTTTGTTTTAATTATTTTTCATTTGAGAAGCCCTAGAGCCCTATCTGGGCCGGGCTCAAATATATGCGGGCTTTACAAGTTTCGGGCCGGGCCAGCCTGATTGACATCCCTAATGGGATGGAAACCAGTGGCGGATTCAGGATTTTGTTTTTTACCGGATGCAAGTCAAAACTGAATTGAAATATGACTTTTTTATTTATTGCATATATCATCCTACAAAAGCATTATGTGATCTTTCATATCTTGAAATCTTTTCATCGTTGTCTCATTCGTAACAGTCTCAGACACATATTTCTTAGTAAAACAAACTTAACACTCATTAAGAAATTGATCACCAAACCGATTGTGTCGATCTATTTTCACGATCTTCATTGCTGAAAAACATCTCTCAACAATTGTAGTAGCAACATGCAAAATTAAAATTAAATTCAAAACCTATAAACCAAAGAAAGTGACGTATGTTTCGTGTATCCTCTAGCATACGAACAAGATCTTCAAGACTTTCCAAATGAGTAAATCTTTCATCACTTCGAACATTGTCAATGTATATAGTTAATTGCTGACAAGCTGATATGCACTATGTACGGCCAAAGTCGTCTGGGTAGAACTTAGTTCATTTCATCAACTTTTAATGGTCAAACTCATATAACGAATTAATAGGAAATAAAGAAGCATCACAAATAAGTAATTTAGTGTTCACTTCAGTATCATTAAACTCATGAAGCTGCAAATCCAAAATAACATATAAGTAATTGACCTTGTAATGATGCATATTTTGTACTCCTGTTTTTTTTCTTCTTGGTTTCTTTAGTCAACAAAATCTTCTTCCATGTCAACCATATCAATATCATATTTTTCAAAAACCAAAAAATGACCTTAACCGATATGCACTATGTACGGCCAAAGTCGTCTAGGTAGAACTTAGTTAATTCATCAATTTTTAATGGTCAAACTCATATAACGAATTAATAGGAAATAAAGAAGCATCACAAATAAGTAATAGGGATCACAATAAGTAATTTAGTGTTCACTTCAGTATCATTAAACTCATGAAGCTGCAAATCCAAAATAGCATATAAGTAATTGACCTTGTACTGATGCATGTTTTGTACTCCTGTTTTTTTCTTCTTGGTCTCTTTAGTCAACAAAATCCTCTTCCATGTCAACCATATCAATATCATATTTCTCAAAAACCAAAAAATGACCTTAACCGATCTGAAAAAGCAGCATCACCGACAGAAACGAGCGCAAGATCGGAACTAATTGGAGTGGTTACTAATTATCGGTTACTAATTAGGTTGTTTCTTTTATAATGATTTTGTTTGGTTAAGTTCTTATTTTGGAGATTTTCGAAGGTGTATGATTTTATTTTGTCTTTTAAAACAGAATCTTAATTTTGGTTAAAGGCCAATTAGATTTACCAGTAAAATTGTTTCAATTAATGTTTTGTTTTGAAATAATTCCATTTAATATGATATATGTAAACAACATAAATCTTTTTTTTTTTTGAAGCCATGTAAAGAACATCAAAATCGAGTAACTATATATATAATATTTTTACATCGGAAATTCAATTAATGTTTTGACGGAAGTCATGTTATAATTGCATCTTTTTGACAACTCAGGTAAAGACGAACCCATAACAACCTGCCCAAATTAACATATATTTTCCTTAACAAAATTATTGAAAAACACTCATCAAGTGTGTCTATTTTTTTAAAGAAAAAAGAAAAAGTGTGTATATTTTTTTTAGTTTTCCCACCAATGTCGAAAGAACATTTCTATGCAACACAAAAAAAAATTGGCTTGACAAAGGATCCTCAAATTGTATCGGTGAAAAATATTAATTTGTTGGTTCGCTCAAGACATGAACATAGCTTTACCTTAAACAACAAACCCAACTAATNAGTTTAATTTAATGGCTCAACGAATTTATTGGAGTTAATTATAAAAAGGAAAATTTATATTAAAATATTAATATGTGTCACAGTCTAAATTAATAATGATACATATTGTGATTTGGTAAATTATAAATATATTATGTATTACGGTGATGCTAACTTTGAACGAATTCAGCTTTATATAATAAAATAGTTACTTGTAAAAAAGCAAATATAGTTGGAAGGAAATCGATTTATTGGAGTCTCTTTGCTTTAATTGTACCTTTTTCTTCTTGAGTGCATCGGTTTATTGGAGTCTCTTTACTTTAATTGTACCTTTTTCTTCTTGAGTGCATCGGTTTATTGGAGTCTCTTTCCTTTGTACCTCTTTCTTCTCGAGTGCATCAGTTTATTGGAGTAACCGTGTTTGGAGTAGTTATTGGCCATGTTCCCGTTTCAATCTTGCACCGCGGTCGCGTGCCCTCTACCCACGGGCAAACCACCTTTCACCGCGGGTGCGTGCCCTCTGCCCGCGGCCAAGACACCTTCCACCGCGGGTGCGTGCCCTCTGCCCGCGGCCAAGACACCTTCCACCGCGGGCGCATACTCTCCACCTGTGGCCAGCCCCTTCTCGCCTCACCTTGGACCTCTTGTGTCCTGATCACGCCTCTTTGAGCAAGCTGTCTTCTCCATTGCTACTCAAGCTTCAGCTGAGCCTCAAGCAACTTGGAACTAGTCTCATATGCACCTTGCAAGGTGATCCAAGCTCATGACGAAGCTCGACCTCTTAATCAACACCACTTCAAAGGAGCCCACCAATGAAGATCGATATGCCTTATATCGATTGTTACTACTGTTTTGATACCACAGACTCTTACTGTGAGTCCTACTCGGCCTTTGAACCAGCATCTCCTACAAGCCATCTATCCGAGGAGCCAAAGACGCAAAGCATCTCCCGAGAAAGATTGATCGATTTTATCAATTTTGTGAAGTCAATCCCGATGTTTATTTCCTTCAAAGAAGTTTGGAGAGATGGACCTCTACAAGCCTTCTTCCGCTACAGCAAGGAGAGTAAAGAGGACATTCGCACCTATTTCATTAGAGCAAGGCATTCATCTACACCATATGGAACTTCATATGCCATTCGTCTATTTCATCCCAAGAAGCATCGAGGATACCCGAACAAGATTGGCCGAGAATACCATAAGGAATCATGTTTGCTAGAGCTTGCATGGCCCACATGATTGGTCATTTCATTTGTGAAAGCGAAAATTCCATCTCGGAGATAGAAGATCTCTTCACAAATGCTAGGAACGGAAGACCAGTTCGAACTCTTCATAATATTCAAGAACAAGGTCAGTTTCTCATCTCTTGCAACATTCGTGGAGTCAAGTTTCAAGACATTCTTTGTGACTTCGGAGCCTAACTTAGCATCATGTCAACATCGACAGCCAAACGCCTCGGTATTAAGCATGTGCATCCAACCCGAACGAAAATCAGCATGGCTGATGAAACTTGTGCTACACCGAAGGGGATTGCCTATGATATGCCCGTGAGGATTGGAGATTGCATAGCTCCCGTCGATTTCTGCATCGTCAAAACAATGAAAGTTTATTCTACACCGGTAATCCTAGGATGGCCTTTCTTGTCAACCGTCGGAGCCATCATGGATCAGCCAAATCGACGTGTCTCCTTTGCTAACATCGACAAGGATGTGTTCTACACCGCTGTCCCGCTCAAGAATGGAGGAGAGAGACGCCTCAAGTCGAAGGATCCCGATCCTGACCCACAATGGAGCGATGAGACATATGACGAGGAGACCGAAAGGAGATCAAAAAATACTTGTCGAAAGACATTGTTTTTCGCGATTAAGCTCATCTCGCTATCAACGTCAAGCTAAACGACTTTAAACAAAAGCCCTCAATGGGAGGCAACCCATTTAGGTATGTTTTATTTTTTTATTTTTCTTTCTTTTTCTATTAACGTTTTCTTTTTCTTAGTTTCAGCTTTCAAAAAAATCAAAAAAACCAAAAAAAATCAAAAAAATGAAAAGATAAAAAGATGGAAACACAGTTCGAAACTGCTCGGTCTAGCACGAACCGCGAGGAAAGACTTGGCCGTAAAAGAGGCCCGACCGCGGGTGCAGCACCCCGAGCCGCGGTCGCGATCAACTGACCCGCGGTGAGCACCCATTTGGCTGCGGTCGTGTCCCCTCGACCCGCGGCTAACCGCCTGTCGTTTGCGATCGAGTTCGATCCTTCGATCCACAATCGATCCCCATCCATTCCTAAACATCCCCATTCCCATTCCCAATCCCAATCACCGCACCACCAATAACCATCCCCATTCCATTCCCAATCCATTCCCCATCACCATTCTCAACCACTTTCAGGTAAGTTTTCTTTTTCTCTGAAACTTTTTCAATTATTACATACTCTATTTCTCGTCCTTGCTCGATTTATTTCACACTAGGGACAGTGTGATTTAAGTATGGGGAGGATTTCATCCCCTTACTAACCATCTTTCTTTCATGAGTCTTTGCATTTTTCATTTTTTGCTCTTTCTTTTAAATTTTTAAAATTTTTCAATAAGTAGGAATACATTTTGAGGGAATGATGACAGAAATCCATGACGATAACCGACCAATGTGCTTCTACGCTATTTCCTAGTAATATGCTCTTTCGTAATTTGGTTCTAGACTAGGCGGTAGCTAGAGTTTCTGTTAATGCAAAATTCCAGAAGAATTTATACTAGCGAAATTTCTAAAGATAATGAATCATACATTCATGAAGTTCTTTTACCTTTTACCACTCTTTGTCATACCTGAATGGCCAGTTCATCTTTAGTTGGTACCCCACCCGAAACTTAACCATTTTTCAAACCTCATGCATTCTCTCTTTGTGTCTCATGTGCAGATATGTGCAAAAACACCGAAGAGGGAGGAATGACACAATTTGCAGTCACTAAAGACGAAGACTATACGTGATCGGTGGAGGTGAAATCAACAAAGACAAGAGCTTGGTTCTGCCTTAGAAATCTCAAAATCATGGTAAATCTTTGTGTCCCTAAGACTCTATCTCGAGAAAATGCGTTTCCTCCTTCCAATCAAAAAAGAAAAAAAAATCAAAAATAATTAGAAGGGAAAGAAAACAAGAGCCTATAGAGAGTATAGGTTGGTCAAAAAATTTATGAGGCATCCATGGTTCGTTTGTGAGAAGTTTGTCATTCCGAGCCCACAGAAAAATCTAAGTCTGGGGGAATGACAGAAAACTTCTGTTTTTGGAGAAAGAGGAAGTGCAACATTTTTACGCAAGAAGAAGTGACTGGAAGTTGTGGTTCTCAACAGGTACATCCTCTCTTGTTGTTTTGCATAATATCTCGCACCCTCCGCTGAAATTACGGTAACTCGAAACACTTTTAACCTCACCTCTAAAAAGCCTTTAATACCTAGCATTGATTGTCTTGGTTTGATCCTTTTGATGAGAATTTCACATTTGTACTTAATGAATTTAGAGAGCTAGATGACCGGAATTTTGGATTTTGAAATTTTAGATTTCGTATGACGGATATCATGGACTAGTGTTACGGAAACTTCTGGTGAGAATTTTCTAGGCTAGGTTGCAATTGATGTAGTTCGATGGTCATGGTTTAGAAGGACGGTCTCCGAGATTTCGAGTTCCCTATGATTTTTGTTTGATCTTTCAGAGTTTTGGTTTTGTTTTGTTTGAGGACAAACAAAGTGTAAGTCTGGGGGAGTTGATAACACCGTGTTTTTACCCATTTTACCGCTTATTTTAGAACACCTTAATAAGTGTTTCACTCGCTTTTATTACGGTTTCACATATTTGTAGTTTCAAGACTCTTTTCAGTTTACTTAGGCAAAAGCATTGCAAATTGGAGAAAAACCAGATTTTTGGCTTAGAGTCAAACCATTAGAAGTTCAACTGCCAAAGAGGTTCTTCTCACCATCTGATCCAGCCCAATTTTGGAGACATCAAAGTCGAATCAGCTACCTTTCCATTTCAATTGAATTGAGGACAATCCAACGGTTCAACCAAAAGATACATGAAGATCAAGACGTCTCGTTTGGCCACCCTTGGATGAGCTCTACCCGCGGCCAAGAGGCAGTTCACCGCGGGCAGAAGCTCTCCGCCCGCGGCCAAGGAGTGGTTCGCCGCGGTCAGAGTTATTGGACCCGCGGCCAGCTCCTATTTCGATCCCGAAACCCGTTTGCAAGCCTGTTTGAATCTCGTCAAGTCCAATCACGGAGAAACCCTAAAGACCGGCGAAAGGAGAGAGAAGACCTATAAATATGTGTTTTAGGAACCCTATTTTCGTGTGCTTCATTTTGTGCAACCTTTAGATTAGTTTTGCTCTTAGTTTTTGCTTTTACTTTTGAGATTTGTAGAGAAGTTTTCTCCCGACTTTGGTCTTAAAATCGAGAACCTTCTTCTTTAATCTCTTGTTCTTTATTTAATTATGTTTATGCTTTCTTCAATTATGTCAGAGTAGTTTAGTCGTTGGGTTTAAAGGGATTATCAAAGGGGATTCACATGTTCGATAAGGATTTCACAAGGTAAACCTAGCCGTATTCTATAACTCTTTCCTATAGATTGTTGTTAATGCATGGATCTAGTGTCATGAACTAGAGACTGATCCCTAGGTGTAATAAGAACCACCAAAAGTGCTGAATCTAACCACTTGAACTATTAATCTATATGGAGCATGTTGCGCTATAATATTTCAAAAGTATACTTATAGAGTGCCGTGAACGTTTATGAACTTGAGTTGGTCATCATAATCTTCTGCGCGCCCAGAGTCAAAAGCTACTAATCGAGTATATAAATTATAAGTGTATAGTACGTACGAGAGTAGGCTTGCATATTTTCGTGTTCCAGTTCGTGGAGTTTACTAAAATCAATGTTACTAAGAGCTTAGGTACCGTGTTTGAATCGAACATTGCCCGGAGATATTCATGTCGACCCAACATGTTTTATTATTGTTTACAACCAATTTTCCTTTTACTTTTAAGGCATCAATTTTCATTCTTACTTTTAAGCAATCTTTACTTTTGACGCACTTAACAATTTTTGTTACCAAAAACCCTATAAAAATCTATTTCATTTTAAACTTCCTTACTAACTCTCTTTCTAAGGTCTCACAGAAAAACTTTCCCTTCATGTGGATCGATACCTAAAGTCCTACAACGCACATATGTGCACTTGCAGACATTAGGGTTTATAAATTTAAAACATGAAGATAGAAAACAAACCCACGCACATCATTAGACACAATGAAAAACTATGTAATGATCCGCTTTGGGCTATTGTAGTTATTATTTGAAGTTATTGTGAATGTTGAAATAATTTAAATACTATGAACAATTATGCTTTGGTTTGACTAGAAACAGTATGAACAACTAGAAATACTACGAACAATTAAGACAACAATTATTTGGATACCCAAATTAAGAACAGCTAGAAATACAGAGAACTACAAACCCAAAACTAAACCGAACAACTAGAAATAATTCTTCGAAATACAAAGAACAATAAACCCCAAACGAAACCGAACAATAACCCGATTCAAACTAAAACCCGGCCCATATACCCGATTCGACCTAAAACCGACTCGACTTAAATCCGGAAAAATCCCCAAATTGATTTTTCAAACTCCTTCTAAGAACCCTAAACTCGATTTTTCAAAATCAATTGCTCACATCGGGAATTCCTAAAATCCACTGTAAGTATATTGTTAGGGTTTGCTTATCGTAGTGTTATGTTTGTAATTCATACTCCATAATCACATTGTTAGGGTTTGCTTATCGTAGTGTTATGTTTGTAATTCATACTCCATAATCACGATTTCGTCATTTTGTTATTTTTATGCTTTCGTGATGATTCTCATTTGTAGGTTGAAATTGGTGATGTCTGGAGCTACGACTAATGTGTCTGGAGTTTCGAGTGGATCATCAAGTGCTCGTCCAAGAAATGGAAGAGTTGTTGGTGTGTCTAAGAGATGTTGGTGTGGTGAGCAAATTGTGGCGTTGATATCCAAATCCAAAAGCAGGTCTGATTGAATTTAAAGTAACAGAGAGATACAAGTTAAATAAAAGACATTAGCTGATACTTTAATTCATGTTGAGAAACCATAGCTTCATGTGAGAGATGATTACCATTGTTGTTTTCCAGATGCTTAATAAGTAGACTTGCTCATGAGGATGCAAAACGAGCATTCTGACTATATCAGTAGCTGCATATTCAAAAACTATAAGCATAAGAGCTCGATCCAAAAGCAAAACATAAGGCTATATCCAACAATTGACATAAAAATATAAAGTGGCTAGCAAACCTTGTCTACATCATCAATGTCTAGTCCAGTTATTATCCATTGATTGGATCTGCATTGACAGAGCAAGAGTCTGAAGTGGCTTCCACTTCTTCTGCAAATTTCATATTATACACAATTAAGTATATATAAACCATGTGATACAGTAAACTCAATCTAATTAAAAGACAAACATTATTCTATAGTGCAAATCAATCGAAACACTAACACAAGACATTAACAAACCAACAATGAAATTGAAAAAGGGAGCAATTTGATACCAGGATAACCAGCGGCTGTGATCCCAAAGAAATCCCCATACTTGCTTCAATATGATGCACCAGATCCAAAGCGCAAGCAAACCCTCATTCGACCTTGAATAAGGCTAGTTAAAACTCTTCCTGACACAATTACAACAACACAAGAGAACGAAAATCAGAAAGACTGTCCAAAAGAAGTATCACATCATTGCATCCAAACAACTCAATCATCAAAATCGTCAAGCTCGACAGATGCAGAAACAAATGCAGCTACAACGTTGCCGGAGATAAACGGCACAAGTTCATCGACCGTAGGGCCAACGTTCGTAGCTGGGTCTTCGAAATTAGTTGAATCGATGGAACCTTCAATTGTTTGCGAAACATAATTTTTTTAGTTGAATCGAAATTAGTTGAAAGTGGTTGAGCAGAATCAGACCGGAGAGGGGCTCGCTAGAGGAGCAGATGCGACGGCTCGCGGCGGCGAAACCGTCGAGAGGAAGAGGCGATTGAAGATTAGGTTTTGCTCTCGATAGTCAGTCGTGCTTGAGAGAAAAAAAAACTTTTTCTTATTAAAAGTTGATAAGATCTGTGTCATATGTCGAAGTTTAACAGAGAGACGAACCTCAAGGTACGAGATCCAGAGAGAGGAGGAGATCCACGGAGTTGCANGACCGTAGGGCCAGCGTTCGTAGCTGGGTCTTCGAAATTAGTTGAATCGATGGAACCTTCAATTGTTTGCGAAACATAATTTTTTTAGTTGAATCGAAATTAGTTGAAAGTGGTTGAGCAGAATCAGACCGGATAGGGGCTCGCTAGAGGAGCAGATGCGACGGCTCGTGCTTGAGAGAAAAAAAAACTTTTTCTTATTAAAAGTTGATAAGATCTGTGTCATATGTCGAAGTTTAACAGAGAGACGAACCTCAAGGTACGAGATCCAGAGAGAGGAGGAGATCCACGGAGTTGCAAAACTTTGGATCTCGGGAAACAAACACTCGCACACAGTGAGATTTGGATCGAAAAATGCCAGCCAGTTCGAACCCTAGGCGTGAACTGACCGCTTGTCTCCGACCAAGCCAAACCGCCATCGGCCGCCGAAATCAAGCTCGGGAATGGAAGCTTTGGAGTCTCGACGGTGTTGTTGTTTACTGACGAGAGAAAGAGAGAGAATATTTTTTTTGGTTAAGAGAATCGAGTTTTGTGAGAAATTGAGGATAAAATTCGCCAAACTAAAAATTTTGCTAAGTGTTTGGTGCTCAAGACATATATTAGGCTCGAAAGTTATTTTTTGCTCCCGTTTATTGAAATTTCGGCTTAAAATGCTATAGTAGAGTATTCCAATCCAGCATATCCTCTTTAATAGCAGTTACGGAAATCGTGCTATCGTAATGTGCTATCAATACTCAGTTTTTTGTTTTTGTAGTGTCCTTACCGGAGATACTTCCGTTGTGGTTATTGTTGATCGTAGAAATCACAAGAGTAAAGGAGTTGGAATGCGAATTGGTATTTCGTTTTATTGAATCGAACTTAGTCGGCGTTTTACAAAAATATTTCGAGGTCGGTCATGAGGTCGAGATCGGATTTCGAGCTCTCACTTTCTCTCTCTAAAAATGTNTTGAAATTTCGGCTTAAAATGCTATAGTAGAGTATTCCAATCCAGCATATCCTCTTTAATAGCAGTTACGGAAATCGTGCTATCGTAATGTGCTATCAATACTCAGTTTTTTGTTTTTGTAGTGTCCTTACCGAAGATACTTCCGTTGTGGTTATGTTGTAGCAAAGAATGTAATTTGAATGCCTTTTGATTTGTTGTACCTTGCTTGTGATTTGTTGTGTGTGCGTCTTATGGTTGTGAATGGTTTTTCCGATTTGTAGCTTATGAATGATAATCATGTCTTCAAATGGGTTGATGAGGCATGCTTAAACGAGATTGAGTCATTGAAATTCAAAAACGCCAAGCTAGAACAAGAGCTTAAAGAAATAACTACAGAGACTATAACAAACAGTTTGAAAAGATGTTTGAGAAGGTTCAAATGAAACTCGAGAAGGAGATAATGGAGAGGGCTGAAGATGTGTTAATTAAAGCCAAATCTAGGATGAAAATGATGATGATTCTTGTAGTAATTGGATGTATGATCATGGTTGGGTTCACCAAACTAATAGGTTAAACCAATTCCAAAATCCGTAATGAAAACCAAAATCTAAAAAAAATCGAAATAACTTTACAAAATTTTAAAAATGGAGGGAAAAAAACAAAAATTTAAAAATATCTAAATATTTAACATAGTTATACTTCCTAGTTGTATAGTTGTTCTCGCTTCCAAACAGTTGTACTTGGGGATATTTAACTTATATTAGTATTACCGTGAATTAAACTTTGATTTGTTGGTTATACAAATAACATTTGGTACCTTAAGTACATTTTCAAAGTCTTTATGGAATAAAATTTGTTATATCACATTCTTTGACGAAATCGCCTCATAATGTGGGTAACAGACACAAAGTCTTCTTAAAAGTATAAGGTATTGTATGTGAAAAATATTTGTATGGTAAACATGATTTTGAAATTTCGCCACCTTCGGCGTTGAAATATGTATTGAATTTGAAATTTGAAATTTGAAATATTTCCAACACCATACCATATAACTTATTTGACCTCAGTTGTTCGAGTTATTCTAGGTTGTACTACTTAATGTATGATAAACATGAAATTGATACATTTTTAATAATGCAGAGATCCATTCATTATGCCCAAGCCGGAAAGTAGTCTTGCATCTTATAGCAGAACGCCCAACCTTCGATAGCCCAGAAGCAACAATCACACATTTTTTATCCTGGAAATTGGATCTGGACACCGCAATTGCATTTGTCTAATCATGATATATCCAGGCGAATCCAGCAACGACCATTAAAAGACTCTGAAATGCACTCTATCAACTCCCTACCGCCACCTTTCTTCTCCATTGACAACTGCGTCGCTACACAAAATTCATGGGTTATAACAGAATTTGGACCGTTTTCAACCCCATCAATCCACAAAAACTTTCTGAATAACACCATAACAATACTCAGCTATATCAAAACCAGCATCTGCATACCGTTTGATATCATCAATTCCCACTTGTGGGTTCTCTCCAAACATGGATTCTGACATCCCTATTAGCATGATTGCTGAAGGATTGCCATGTACATAACATGTTTGTTTGATAGCAAGCCATTGGGGTCTGACTCTAGCCTTAGGCTCATACATGAACATTAAATTGATCGACCTATATCATGTAATAGATAAAGTTATCGGTTTCTGATCCAGTTCGATGCAGCATAATTTTAAAAATAAACCTTACTTGTAGAAATAGGGAGTTTCCAGTACATTTTAAATGTTTGTAAGTAATTTTGGCATTACACATATCTCGCACCGAATCGCTACATGCCGTGACAAGATTCATGTTCTGGATTTCCGATGGTAGAGCTAGGAAACGGAAATAGCGATTTGCGAACCCATCACCCATATTTGAAGAGTTTTTTTTACTAACGGGAAGGGATTGGCTCTGTGATCGTTTACGCTCTAGATATATACTCGTGATTTTTTGGAAAGTTGTGTTTGGTAGTTATAGTAACTTCCTTTGTTTACAATATTACTTAGTTGTACTTATATTACTTTTTTGGAAAGAGTATATGATCAATTGAAATTAGTTGTCCTTAATTTGTCAAGTTGTACTAGATTGCAAACAGAGATACTTATTTGTTCAGTGATAATCAAGAGTACAATACAAATAGTGTCACAGAAAAACAACACAAATTACACCGTAGCGTTTGAATTGCTACTACAACAACCAACTCGCTTATTTCTGCGGCGATGTTCGTCGATGTAAACCTTTTTCCTTGCTTTCTTCCCTTTCACCTCTTCATCTAGTTCTTTTGATGTCCCCTCGTCACCATAATTCACACCAAATGAACTATATACATATCCTTTATATCTTCTATGATCTCTACATGCAAAGCATTTCTACATAGCTCTTTATCCACAACCGTTAGATAAACATAAACGTCTTCATCATCAACAATATATACAGGAAGACTATCATTCACTACCACCGGAAGGTAACTCAATTTCAGCTTCGTCATAGATTGATCTACCCCAATCTTCCTGCATATCCTATGCACTAACATCGAATACGTTATCTCATTCATAGATGATTCCCTAAACAATATCACGTACATGCAAAATAGAGATTCATCGGAAATCATCACCGGTATTATATCCTCCAATAGAGAAAGTTATGATGGTGGAAATGTTGCTCAAATGTCTCCTAAAAAAACAATTAAAAAAACTACATTACAACCTACTGTCTTGTATCAGTAATACTAGTTGTTCCAGTTTTACAACTTCTCTCAGCAACCTAGTTATTCTAGTTCTCTCAATAATACCCAGTTGTTCCAGTTATTCTACTTCTCTCAGTAATACTCAGTTGTTATTATAAAGGTCTGCAACCCCCTTTCGGTGAATTCAGAGGTTCGGACCAGTCCCACGATTCAATACGATTCAAACACTACAATCCTTGAATTACCAAAGCTATGTCCTAATCGACTCATAGAGCATGAGTTATCGACCCCCAATGTCCATTAATTACAAACACCAAAAGCTCTTCATCCTCCCTAAATTGCAAATACAAAAGCAGAATTCGTTTCTATGGCAAAATCGAATAACATATTCCATAGATTTAAGCTAAAACACATTGAAATTAGAAAAACTAACCTTAATTTGGAAGAATCGGCTTCAATAGATTTAACGAACATATAGAGAGGATAATCGGATACTATCCTAAACCAGACAACATGACAAAACCGACACTTCTCCGAGATAAAAGAGAGCGAAACCATGACCCCAAATAACCCACAAACAAAAACAATTAATCCAAAGACAATGGCACCTAAACCTCTGAACAAGCCAAAATCATCGATTAAACCCCATAAACAACAACTAAGACCTTCGATAAGAAAATCGATGGAGAAACTAAACAAATGGAGTAGAATATCAGACAAAGAAGCACAAACGAATCAGCCTGCACAACTCGCAAAAGCCAAAACCTTCAGCGAGAACATAGTCGAGAAATAGAAACCGCAGCCTCAAAAATCAAAAATCCAACATTTATTCTTACCTAAATAAAAATATAAGGAAACATCCATCAAAAAGTTAAGTGAGTTCTAACTTTGAAGTATACTAGATGAGTATATGCGCTACGCGCATAATTTTATATATTAAATCATTTAATGCGACATTTAACTTAAATAATCGAGTCATCGACATTGCTTATTCTTCTCTGAACTAAATATCACACAAGGACTCCAATTTTATAACATATGAAATGACCAAAATCATTATCAATGTAACTATCATAAGACTCTTATCATTACGATTCTCTTTTTGTCTCTTCACATAGAAAATGTGTCATAGTCTCCAAACCAAACTCACTGGATTGTGCATAACAACAGAGAGGTGCACTTCTGCACAATCTTTCTCTCTCCAATAACCTATTTTAGCTTCTTATATTCACACTTCTCGATCAGGCGTGTAATATTTATTTTTCTTCTTTTTATCGTTAATGTTGCCAAAAACAGCCAAACAGAATCTTACAGTTTTTAAATACGTTCAAGATCGAACACCAAGAACGCTAGCTTCTCAGGTTTATCCTGCAGATATAATCCGTTCGAAGTATGGATAATATCGAACACATTGTCATCGAAAGAAAACCTATGATAACTATATCTTTGGTCATCAATTCATCTTATCTGAAGTTCTATATCTCTGTAGACTGTACCTGCCAAAGCGTTACAAAATTGAAAAGTTGGGATCTAGGTACATGCCAAAGCATCTCCCAATTATCATGTATTATTCTTTAGTGATGGAACAAGCTTATGAAAGTATACACCTTCAAAATTTATGCATTCATTTGCATTACAATAATGGAAAGAAGTAAGAAACAAAGTCATTATGTGCATGTTTCAGCTTTAGGGTCCACTCTCTAGTTGTCACGATTTGTAGCAAGCATATAAAATAAAAGCGACATAAACGATGGGAAACAAGCGTTAGGATGTAGGAAATTCTCAGAGATTCATGTATGCAAGTGAAATCGTGATTATGGTTTTATATGCACTGTCTTGAACTTAGAACATGGATGTAAGATATTTTCACTCTCGTGGCTCCAATCTCTATTCCTAATCGATCTAATACAAAAACTTTTGGAAGCTATTAGTATCGTCAAACACGCATAAAATCTGCTCAAGTTCCAATTGTTCACTAAACTCCATAGTTCGACATTTGGAAGCCTATAACGCTTAGCTCATAAAAAACTAGTTCCGATAAAAGATTCAGCACTTTTGTGGCTCTAAAATACCTATGATCATATTGCGATACTTTTGGAAAAGCAATCAGCATTAATGAACAAGCAGCGACGAAGAACCATAAGATAAACCCTAGATGCAATCGATTATCACTTAGCAAAACATGAACTCTTTGAAACCCTACAACCTAACTAGATGATCTACTCACACATCATGCAAGAAAACAACAAGCAAGATTAGAAGAAGACATCTTATTAATAAAATAAAAGAGATAGGGTTCAGAAATCTTCTCTAGATCGAAATAATAGAAAAAGGAAAAAGCCTGTCAAAAAGGAAAATTGCCAAAACTGCCCAAAAACAGAAGAGGCATATTGATCATACAGATCTGTGTGATCGATATGTTCTCTCAATGCTTCAATTCTTCAAGTCTTTATGGTCTTATACATCTGCATTACTCTACATTGGAAGATTAAGCACAATTTGTATCTTTTTGCTTCCTATTGCTTAGTTGACATGATTTAGACTTAAAAACTCTACAAGTACATTAAAATTACCTAATAGGTCATAAAACCAATATAAAACGAGGTAAAAACCATATAAAAGCATGTAAAATAGAGTGATATCAAATATTATTAGTGCATTCGTCGATGTGGGTAAATTGAGTTCAAAAGTTCTTAATTCGAAAGGGTTCATTCTGGTATTTGTGCAATTCATCATCACTAGGCTCATGGATGTGGAAAAAATGGTAAAATACAGAGACATGGTGAAAACATTTGTAAGAATCGAAGTCTGTGGAAGCGAATATACATCGTTCTAGTACGATTTCTGAAGTCCGATTGGCAGATTAATTCATGTATCGGGTATAAGAGGTTGTATTGACATGAGGATCCAGATTCATTCATCGGTGAAACAGGTACTATATAAACGCATCGACGAATAAGACACATAGTATATGTGCTGAACATAATTGAAGATGAAATTGATGCTCAAAGGGAGAAGGGAAATTCACACGGAGAGGATGTGGTTTTGTGGAGATGTACAAAATATAAGTTCAAAAGAAATTTTATGCGAGAGAGACATGGAAACTCATCCGAGAAGTGCAGCCTGCAAAACATTGGTGTAAGGGTATATGGCCCTCATACGCCACGCCTAAATACTCTTTCATATCATGGCTTGTAATTCTTGATCGCCTCGTGGCGGGTGATCAACTTCTCTGATGAAATGCTAGCCCGAATCTCGCGTGCATTCTTTGTCAACATACTACCGAAACAATGAACCATCTTTTCTTTGAATGTCAGTACACGAAGGAGATCTTGGAAAGACTAACACGAAACCTCCTCGGCCCCAACTACACAGCTCACTGGGATAGTATCATTGAAGCTCTCACTGAGGATTCTCGCAACAAACTTAATTTGTTTCTCTTGAGATATTCATTTCAAATCATGGTCCACTCCGTTTGGCGAGAGAGGAACTACATATGACATGGAGATCCATCTACTCCTCCCTCTCAACTTGCTCTACGAATTGACAAACAAATCAGAAATAGGATGTCTTCTATACAGAAAATGGGAGACACAAGATACAAATGAAGAATGGAGGCATGATTTACCTCAAGATGAAGTTGATTTGTAATCTTTTTAACTATTAGTCTAATCACTTTCAAAGACTCTAAAAAAGTTGCATTCTTTGTTAAAAAAAATTGGTTGAGTTAATTTTACCTAAATTTAACAAAAACAAAATTAACATTTTCAAAAAACATAATATTTATTAAAAAAAAAGTTAGAAATTTGGAGCCGACATTACAAATGAGTCGTTAAATACTCAAATGGATAGTGGGGTGTCGAAGTAAAGTTTTAGTCAACCAACTAAAGCATAAAATAAAAAAAGCATCATATCTCACATGGGGCCTAAAAATCCTAAACCTTTAGCGTACACTTTCTCATTTGTCTTTTGAAAGTCGATCGATGTATCTGGTTTTCTTACCTTCTTTTTTTTCTTTTTCTTTTGCATAATTTCTTAATTTATACGATGTTTGTCGTGCATGTTCCCATGCATGTTTCATAAACACCAAAAGAAGGCTTCGAAGCTTACTTGTTCTCAATCCATTGGATTGAAAGAGGCCACTAGTGTTGAACTAGGATTTCACCTATCTAATAGATAGTCGAAATTAGTTTGGGTTTCGAAGAATTTCAAATTAATGAAGCTTTTAGTTCGACGAATTTAAAAAAGATTAAGGTCATTCTCACGACGAACATTGGTTTTATTTATTTTATAGTTGTCCCTTGTGAAAAGCTATCTACGTACCCTCGAAAAAGGATCAAATCATTTGTAGTTCAAATTAATTACATAAATGGAGCTTAGCTCGGAAGACGAGCTGATTAAAAACAGAAAAAGATCTCAAAAAATAAAAGTTGGAGAATACAGAGCAGTTAGCTTAATTCTTAGGTTTCTTTAGCGAATAATGGATTCCTCTTCTCAATGGGAAGCTTTTCTATTTATAAGTATTTAGTCGGTTGGCGATTTCTTTTTTCCTCTTGGATTGATATGGACGATTTCCTCTTTTATCGAAGTCGATATGGATAATTTACTTTTTTCTCGGAAATTTGCATTTATCTTCAAAGATCTTTCTTTTATTTAGGAGGTCGGCGCCGACGTAATTTGATTGCGCTTCATAGATTTCTAGACCAGTAAATAGGCCGATTTCGGTTCGAGTCGGGTAAAGTGGAGTGCGCAGCCCACCTCAAACAACTAGGTCAATGATTCAAAAGATTTGAAGTTTTTGGGCCTTTTGCAAATATGCTTTTTTATATCTCTCTAATATTTTATTTTATTTTTACAAGGAAAAGGTAAGACATTTGTAGCTTGAAATTTGACATAAAACTTGAAACTTTGAAGTAATGGAATCTGAGTAGGATAGTTAGGAATTGATGTGTCAGATGGGGTCCATGCTCGTCTTTATAACGTTTGTTAGAAGACGACATCATGTGTCATGTGAAAGGATTTTTCTCCCGTTGTTATTTTTCTCTTAACCTAATCAATGACCCATCATTATATAATTTAATCTTTCTTATTGAGAACCTTTCTCTAATTCTTTTTATATCCTACTTAAACTTCATTGCATACATCACTTTGCAGTCTTGCCATTTAAATACAGTGAGGCTTACGTGAATTTATAAAGTAAACCGAAAATAAAAAGCAAAACCACTGTGCTATAAATGGGTTGATGTCTATCACAATTGAACTTTTTTAACTAACGGCTATTGCTATATGGCATATGCATATACGTTTTTGTTAAAGCATATGCATATACGTTAAGGCTTAATATTTAAATTACGACAAAGATGGTACGTACGCAAGCCTAAGTATTTAATAATAAACATTCAAATTTTCTCGAGTCAATAGCCCCATCATATCGTAATATTTTCAAATTATGAAATTATGCATGAATAATTACAAATTTAGTTCCACACATTATAAAATTTTATTTTTGAATCATTATACATTTAAAAATAGATTTAGGGGTGTGTATTCAAGCTAGCATTTGGAGTGATTTCACTACAAGAAAACAAGGTTTTTACAACGGACAGAATCAATATAAAATCGATGTAAAATAGGCTTTGGGACGGATTAGCGACGATTGCCAAATCGTCGTAATGGGATCGTCGTTACTCGATATTCGTCGTAAATTCGTCGTAACCACTAGGACGAATAATATTCGTCGTAAATCCGTTGTAAATATGCCGTCGTAATATCGATGTAAGTTTTACATCGAATTATATCTCGTTGGTATATCGTTGGTAAATCGATGTAAGATTACATCGATTTTACATCGAATTATAGATTTTTTGTATCGACAATCCGTCGTAAAGTCGTTGTAATAGATAGATGTAAATTCGTTGTGAAAGCGATGTAAAAATTATTCGATCTAAATTCGTCGTAAATATTAGATCGATGTAAATTCGATGTAAATTCTTATTCGATGTAAAATCGATGTATTATATATATTTATTTTTTTAATAATTAAAATTAT
>PKMM01018184.1:451170-463305 GCA_002933915.1 Eutrema heterophyllum
TATATGTAGGGGTTGAACACAAGAACTCTAGATATCACGCAATAGATTATATAGATTCGAATTAAGCTAAACCAAACAATGTAATTAAATACGAGTGCGTAAAGTAAATAAGTTGTAAATCAATTGGAAAGAAGATAGGCTCAGGGTATTTCTCAGGAATTCAATGAATGTAGATAAACTAACTAACATGATTCAGATTTAGCGCGGTTCTTGAACTCAAATCACTAAAGTATAGCTAACCAACTCTCGTTGCGAAAACTATCTAAGTCTAAATCCTAGAATTCCAAATCTCTTTGCGAATCCTAAAGTCTGAACCAGCTTTTAGTTCAAGTTTGTTGACAAAACCACTAAACCAAATCTCTTTGCGAATAGTTATTTTGCTCACCCTAAGTTCTATCAGGTAATTAATCGCACTCTCGTGCCTAATCAATTATCCTAAGATCTAAGTTCCAAATTCGTCAACCTAGAATTAGCTATGAGAACAACCTATGGTGAAGAACTAATTCAGATGGTGAATCCTAATTAACTAATTAGCCTAACATTCAGAGAAAATCCTTATGAGAACCCTGAACCTAACAGTTGATCTACTCAGACATGGAGATTGAAGCAAACAACATGATTGAATAGATCATCAAATCAAATAAATAGAAGAGAGTAAAACAAGGGTTCGAAATCTTCTCTCATGCGAACAGAGTTTCAGACTTGTCTCCCTCAAAGAGAGCTCTCTCACAGAAACCAGAGTAAAATAAAGCGTAATTAGAACGTAATAGCCAAAGTGGCTTAAAAACCTAACTTAAACTCCTAAACCATGTTTTGGGCTAAATTGTAAATAATAAAGTCTTCTAGGCAATTTTGCAATTCTTCAACTCTTCATAAAAGTTGCGATTCGTGTCTTGCTGTAGTGAGTATGGACCGATACTATGGTAGTGTCGATCGATACCGAGGCTTCATATCGGGTACTCAGCTACACGAACTTCTGCTTTGCTCCAAAATGCTCCAAAACGCTCCAATATCTCCAATTATGCTCCAAACGTGCTAAAACCTGTAAAATACTCTAAAACACTACAAAATAGCAGAAAGACTCTATAAAACGGACTTATATAATGGCTTAAAATGGGTAAAAACCATGATATATCAGCAATTTAGGAGGATGTATGTATGTGCGATGTGCCTGTCATTCTCGTTAGACCACCAAACTTCCTTCAATTTTTCACTAAGACGACCAATTGGTGAGAACATGTTTGGGACACCCTATACTGCATAAGTTATTCCCACACCACCATCATCATATCGTCGGGGAGCCCGTTTGCGTGTGCGAACTTTTGTAACGAAATAGTATGAAGTGGAGTGTGAAGTTTCTTCTGTCAAACTTCCTGCAATAATTGATCCTTCAACCCTTGCTAGATTTTTTGCCTTTCCCTTTAAATGTTTCATGAAGCGCTCGAATGGGTACATCCACCTAAACTGGACAGGGCCGCCTAGTTCTGCTTCATGAGGGAGATGAATGGGAAGATGTTCCATAACATCAAAAAACGCCGGCGGGAATATCTTCTCCAAATTGCACAACAATATTGGAATATTAGTAGACAGTTGTGCAATTACTTCTTCTGACAACGTCTGTGTACTAAGATTCCGGAAAAACGCTTCGATGCCTACACAATCAAAATTAAATTATATATTGTAATATTTGAACATATATAATTAATTAATCTCAACAATTTTATATGTGATGAATTAAATATCTTACCTCCAATTGCTTTATGAACGTTTCCTGGAAGGAGTTCGGCAAATGGGAAAGGAAGTAATCATTGCATAAACATGTGGCAGTCATGACTCTTCATCCCTGAAAACTTTTGTCTTTTCTCAACAGATTAGCAATATTGGATACGTATCCATCAGGAAACTTCACGTCAGATGAAACCAATTGAACAACGATGCCTTTTCTTCTGCACCCAACCGAAATATAGGAACTGGTGATTTCCCATTGCTCATCATATGCAACTCATTTCTGTTGCAAATATCGGGCAAGTCCAACCTTGACTTTCTGTTGTCTTTGGTTCTTCCTTTCACGTTTAACACTGTATGCACGATGTTATCAAAAAAGTTGTTCTCAATGTGCATGACATCAAGATTGTGTCTTAGCATATGATCTTTCCAGTACGGAAGTTCCCAAAAATGCTTTTCTTGTGTCAATTGTGATTGACCCCGTATCCATCAGGCATATTAGCTGGAGTGTGCCAATTTCCCCCACGATTCACCATTTCTAGTCTCCCAAAATGATCTATTTGCGCTTCTAGATCTTCCCCAGATAGATACACTGGTGGGGGGGACACGCACGATTTTGTTCTTCCTAAACAACAGCTTGTTTCTCCTATATGGATGGTTGGTAAAAACCGGCGGTGACAATCAAATCAACATGTTTTTCGACCATGTTTTAGCTGAAACGCATATGTCCGATCGAGGCAATAAGGACAAGATAACCTCCCATGCGTCGTCCAACCTGATAGCATTCCGTATGCAGGAAAGTTGCTTATTGTCCACATAAGCACCGCACGCATCGTAAATTTTTTTTCCTCGAACAATCATATGTACGAACTCCTGCAGACCACAACTGTTTCAACTCATGTATGAGAGGCTGCAAAAACACATCAAGGGACCGGTTCGGATGATTGGGACCAGGGACTAAAATACTAAGGAATAGAAATTCCCTTTGCATGCACATATCTGGGGGAAGGTTATAAGGCGTTACGATAACTGGCCACAAAGAATATTGCCTACCAGACATACCGAATGGACTAAATCCATCAGTGCAAAGACCAAGATACACATTTCGCTTAGAGTTAACAAAGTCGGGGTGTACCGTGTTAAAGTGTTTCCAAGCTTTAGCATCTGACGGGTGAGTCACTTCTCCTTTTCTCTGTGAATGTTCTGCATGCCACCTCATCGATGCAGCTGTCCTTTCAGATTGATACAATCGTTTCAACCTATCAGTTATAGGAAGATACCACATCCGTTGGTACGGTATCTTACTACGCCCAGAAGTTTGCGGCCTAAATCTCGGTTTTTGGCAAAATCGACATTCCTGCAGCTTATCATCATCTTTCAAAAAAAGCATACAATTGTCAACACATACATCTATCATCTCAGAAGGCAACCCAAGACTAAACACCAACTTATGAATCTCATAGTATGTTTCGGCAGCCAAATTATACTCTGGCAAATACTCTTTAATAAGATCAGCCCAATCATCCATGCAAACCTCAACTAAGTTATGATATGATTTAATTGTCATCATCCTAGCTGCTAACGACAATTTAGACTGACCTTCTCTACATCCATCGTAGAGTGGCTCATTTGCAGCGTCTAGTATATCATAAAATCGCTTCGCATCTACGTTGGGTTCTTCAATAGTACTATTATCAGCATTTGTTTCATGAAATGCATCATAAACCATAGCATGCATCCTATCATGATCTTGACCCTGATCAAATTGATGTTGACCATGATGATAACTACCCTGATAATTTGATTCATCAAAATCTATTTGACCTTGATAATTACAACCACTATGATCAACTGCTTGACTCTTTTCAAAACCCTCTCCATGTTGATACCAAACATAATATTGCTGCATAAACCCTCTATTTAGTAAATGCTTCCACACCGTCTCAATACAAATATATCTCGTATTTTTGCATTTACGACAATGACAGAAGATTTTACCGCTTTCCTGGGTTGTTTGCATATTTCCGGCCTGATACATGAATATTTCAAGCCCCTCTTTGAATTCTTTCGTCAACGCTCCCTCCGAATCCTTTTGCGTATACATCCATCTTCGTAGATCGTATATAGACATTTTATAAAAAAGATTTTATAGTGTTTTTTTTTTGTTATTATTGTTTTTTTTTTGTTATAAACTTTCAATTGATGCGAAGATGTATTTAAAGAAATTTTTTCAGATTTACAACGGATTTACAACGGATTTACGATATAAATTCGATGTAAATTTGTTAGGTAAACCTTAAAAAAAACGTGTGCTACCAAACTAGAAACTATCGATGTGAAGTCGTCGGTAATGTAAATCGTTGTAAATTCGATGTAAAATTACATCGAGTTTACAACGTAAAATGCGATAGTCGTATTCATCGTAAATTCGATGTAATTGTACATCAAATTTACAACGATTTATCATGTCGTCGTATAATCGTCGTACTTTTACGACGTCAAATATTTACGACGAAGTTACATCGAATACATATTTCGTCGTAAAACCGTCGTAAACGCGATGTAACGTTACATCGATTTAAAACCGTCGTAAATTTTCGTTGGAAATAGACAGTTTTCTTGTAGTGTTTGTATTAAAATCACAAATCCTATGTTATTCAAACATGAATTTTAAAATCTCATGTTATTGAATTAGTGATTTGTAAATGAACATTTAAATCCACTGTTATTATAAATACATTTATGTAGTTGAGTTTAGGGGACTTTTAGTGATTTGAAAATGTTTTGATGGAGTTTCTTAGTTAAAAAAATAAAATCTAAATCTCATGGTTTTATGTGAGATTTCATCTCTATATTATTATTTAAGAAGTCATTTAGGAAAATGAACTTTATTTTGTAAGTTATTACATATTATGCCATTATAAATAAGAAAATATCATTGAAATAGGAAATGATATAATTGTCTTTTAAAATAATTGATAAGATGGAAAATATTTATTTCTTTATCTACTATTTAGTTTTTAATTATTATGATATTATTAAATAATAATCAATCCATACATATTCAAAAAAAATATACTCGAGATCTTGCAATATTTTTCACTATGATTATTATATTTTATTTGAATATATATCAAAACAAAAGTTTGAAAAATAATTTTTTTTTTTGTTCCGCTACCCAATTATTACATCACATGTGGCTAGGAGAGATGTTCTGAGGAACATCCGCAACCAGCTCGGTATGACTTATATGGGAGAATAAAAAGCCTCGTGTACGAGCCCCTTTTGCAAGAGTATCGGCACGGACATTTAAACTACGGGGGATAAAAGATAATCTGAAATCTTCGAAGGTCTCCCTTAGCCGATGGAAGGAGTCAAGTTCTGACATGAATGCTGGCCAATCCGCCGGATTCTCGATCATGTTCACAAAGTCCGAACAATCCGTCTCGAAGTGCATCGAATAAGACTGTCTTTCTCTAATGCACGCCATAGCCCAGAGAAGACCATCCATCTCAGCATGTAAGGCCGAGAGACTTCTTCGACATCCCTGTTGTCCAAAAACCTCGTTTCCGGTGTTGTCGTTAAGGCACCATCCTAATCCACTAACTGGTCCACGATCGATCCAAGAGGCATCTATCTGACAAGTCAGAATTCGGCGGTCGAAAGAGGGAACCCTCGTGGCTAGCAGCAATTGCGGTGTATCTATCTCATCTTCCTCATCCTTTTGGTTCGCGATTCTCCAACTTTCCGCTTCTAAGGTCGCTTTGTGGAGTGTTTCGTCTGGAGGAATATCTTTTCCGTTGAATACTTTGTCGTTTCTTGCTTTCCAAATGAACCATACTATCCAAGGATATACATCCTTTTGTGTTTCTGACAGACCTAAGTCTTTTGCTTTCCAAAAGAGGAAACTCATATTTTGGTAAATAGAAGCACTCGGGAAGTGTCCCGGAAGGGACGGAAAGTCCGATAGTGCCCAGACTTGTAAAGCCGGGGGGCATAAAAATAAAAGGTGATTAGTCGATTCCTCCTGGTCTCCACACCTAGGACAACGCATGTCGGTACCCAAATGTCTATAAGCGAGGTTCTGGCAGGTTGCCACACATCCGGATAGCGCTTGCCACATAAAATGTTTAATTTTTCCTGTCGTGGGGACTTTCCACACCTGTCTTTGAAGAGTGGTAATGCTCGGTTCTCTCACTACCGTTTGCTCTCTGCTTAACTTATCCCTCCTAAGCAGGTCATATCCAGATTTTACTGTATAAACTCCCGTTTTTGAATGGTTCCATGCGTATCCATCTAGCGTACGATTACGACTAGGCCTCAACCCAAGTATTAGCGGAATATCCTCAGGTTGGAAAAACTCACGCAAGAGGTGAACATTCCACTCTTTCGTATCCTGATTAATGAAGGGATAAACCAGGAGTTTGGGGTCCGTAGATGTGAACCGTGCAGAAGCTATCGCCGGGCGTGCCGGTATGTCAGGGATCCAGGGTTCACTCCAAACTCTAGTATTAAGGCCCGATCCGATAGTCTTCCTTAGCCCCATCTTCAGAAGAGGTTTTGCGGCTATGATACTACGCCATCCATAAGATGGTGAATAAACTCTCCGATCTTCCAACGGGCAAGATTGTCTATAATATCTTCCTCGAAGTACTCGTGCCAGTAGAGATGAGGGGAATTGAATAAGGCGCCATAGCTGTTTTGCTAGAAGGGCTAGATTGAAGTCGTGTAAATCTCGGAATCCCAAGCCTCCCAAGTCTTGGGGAATGCAAATTTTATCCCATGCTATCCAATGAATCCCTTTGCTATTTTGTTTGGAACTCCACCAGAAGTTAGCAATGGCACTCCTCAGCTTATCGGTAATGCATTGTGGGAGTAGAAAACATGACATAACGTAGGTTGGTAGGGCTTGGGCCACCGATTTGATGTGAATCTCTTTTCCACCTTTGGAAAGTAGTCTTGCAGACCAATTGTTCACCCGATTATTAAGTCTATTATGTACGAAGGAGAAGACTTCCTTTTTTGAACCACAAATTTGTTCCGGTAATCCCAGATACATACCCATGCCCCCTTCGTTCATTATCCCAATAGCATTTTTTATTCCTCTTTTTACGCTTTGGCTCACACCGTTTCCAAATGTAATAGAGGATTTTCCTATGTTTAGCTGTTGCCCCGAAGCAGTTCCATAGGTGTTAATAATCTTGAAGATTTCTGTGCTTTGTTGGATATCCGCTTTGGAGAAGAATAGACTATCATCTGCAAATAAGAGATGTGAGACCGTGGGACTCGCTCTCGCTATCCTCAGACCTGTAATACGATTTTCTTCTTCCGCTCCATTGAGGAGGGAGATTAGGGCTTCTGTGCACAAGATAAAGAGGAAAGGGGAAAGAGGATCTCCTTGTCGAAGTCCCCTTGACGGAATAATTTTTCCTTTCGGTTCTCCATTTATGAGGACTTGGTATGAGACCGAGGAAATACAAAACATCAGCAACTTGACCCATTGTTCCGCGAATCCTAGCTTGATCATGAGGGCTTTAAGGAAATCCCATTCAACCCGGTCATAAGCTTTACTCATATCAGTCTTTATAGCCATAAAATTGTCTCTACATATGGGATTTGTGCGAAGGGCATGGAAGTTTTCCTGTGCAAGCATAATGTTGTCAGTTATCAAACGTCTAGCCACGAAGGCTGATTGGGTTTCAGATATTAGGTTCGGTAATGACTTCTTTAGCCTTTTGCACATGAGCTTTGAGATAATCTTGTAGCTCACATTGCAGAGACTAATCGGTCGGAACTCCGTCATCGCTCTTGGCCTTTCTTTCTTGGGAATAAGACATATATTGGTTTGATTAAGTCTCGGGTCAAAATTTCTAGATGCAAAGAAGTTTTTAACTAATTTAACTATGTCTTGGCGTATATATTGCCAGAACTTCTGGTAAAATCTACTTGTCATTCCATCTGGACCTGGAGCCTTATCTGGGTTTATATAAAAAAGGGCTGCTTTGATCTCTTCTTCAGACGGTTCCATGACTAGCAGTCGGTTAGTATCCTCTGAAACTTTCTCGGTAATATACCGGAGTGAATCGCATGGGTCTGTAGGCTGCGAAGTGGTAAATAATTCATGGAAATAATTAGTCGCTATTCGTTCTATCCCACTCGTATTTTCTACCCAATTTCCATCGTTGTCTTTCAACGAGATTATACGATTCTGAGCCCGCCTCTGCTTGGTGATGGCATGGTAGAATTTCGTATTTTTGTCTCCCTCCTTATGCCATCGATCTCGGCTTTTTTGCTGCCAAAAGGTTCCCTCGTCGCGAAACGCTGTACACAGTTGTCTTCTGATTTCTTCTATCTCCTCTAGAGACGAGTGATCATCATCTTGAGCTCGGTCTAGTTGGTTCTTTAGCTCTTCAATTAACCTTGCTGTATTAGTGGGCAATGTCTTTTTCCAAGATGAAATTTTCCTACGGCATGCAGCTATTTTTTGGTGAATATTCTGAAATGGTATATCATCAAAAGAGCCCCATCCCGAGATAATTGTTTCTTTAAAACCTGGTTTTCCCACCCATCTTTTGTCGAATCTAAAAGTTTTTTTCCTCTTATGGGGATTCACATTTATCATAGCCAAGACTGGACGATGATCTGAACCCCACAATTTTAGGTACTCCACAGTTGTATGGGAAAATAAAGATTGCCACTCTTCATTTGCTACCGCCCTATCCAGACGGCATTTTACTTTGCCAGACCGTCGTCTTCCCACCCATGAGAAAGAATTTCCCCTATATGGAAATTCTAGCATCCCACAATTATCAAGCATGGTACAGAAGGGGAGGAAAGAGTTTTCTGGTCTTCTGCGACCACCACGTTTCTCGTGGTTCCCTGTAATTTCGTTGAAGTCTCCGATCATGAACCAAGCATTACTTCTATTCAGACTCATACGAGTAAGTCTTTCCCAAACACATTCTCGGTTTCTTACAACCGGATCACCGTAAATGAAGGTCATAAAAATTTTATGGCCCTCTAATGATGTTTCGACATCAATCATTCGGTCGTCTGAATAAGAGATAATAACCGTAGGCTCGTCCATATAAAACAGGGCTAGACCACCGCTTCGGCCTCTCGGCTCAACGGTACAAACATGGTCATAGCCAAAGTACACTTGCATATCTTGCAGAAAAAAGCGATTGTTCTTAGTTTCCGATAAAAATAAAAAGCGAGGTTGAAAGCATTGATGTAGTTCTTCAAGATGGTCCTTTGTCAAGTCGGCTCCCGCCCCTTGACAATTCCATCCGATAACGTTCATGATTTGTGATTCTTTGGTTTTTGGGCTCCTCCCAAACCAAATGTAGAATCAGATTGTGGCTTTGTATTCTTACGTTGTTTTTCTTCTTTGCACCCATTTTTTCCCCCCATACTTGGGCTTGGTCCAGGCCCAGAGTTTTTCTCTTTTTCTTGTTCTTCGGCGAGACACGTCCCTTGACGAGATTTCTTTTCTTCAGTGATAATCCCACGGCTGCCGGACTTTTTGGGATAAGTCTCTTCTTCACCAAGATTTTTTTCCCCGATTTTCCGGATTCAGTATCCGCCTCATGATCCTCCTCTATTTCCATCGAAATCCCTTTCTTTTTGACCTCTGAAAGTTTTGGATCTTCATCCATCGGAACCGCGTCCTCCGATTCGAGTCTATTTTGCTCCTCGATGATGAAGTCTTCACCGAGTAGATAATCATCGTTGAGGAGATCTTCGTCTTCTCCATCCTCATAGAGATCTGTATAATCCTTCCACTCATCATCAACATCTAGCCCTTCGTTTAAATCCGTCGGGTCAAAATTTTTCATCTCAGCTAGAGTCTCCTCCTTCATTGACTCATCTTCGTTACTCTCCCAATTTTCTGCGATTTCAGGATCCCCAGCATCGGGAGCTTCTCCAATCTCCGCGCCTGTTAGATCCTGTTCGTGCTCCTCCATCATCGGCTCTGCCCATTCGTCTTCTTCCTCAAGAGTTTGTTCGTACCAGCTTTTTTTGCTGATAATTTCAAGTTTCTTGTTTTCCTCGACTTGGGCTGTCGAATGATGAGTTCCGTTATCAGCGGGGACGATGGGATCGAAATTTATGCTTTTTTTTGCCGAGCTTCCGGCTTCCGAGGCTTCTCCAGTATCAATGGTTTTGCCTTTATCCCAATCGTTCGACTTGTGGAGTAGCTTTAGACGAAACGGACGGCTTCTCAGATGATCAGGTGATGTCTTTCCTTGTTTCACTTTGGATAAATCACAATGGGAATCCGAGACTGTCTTTTGTGAAACAGGTGACCGTTTAGGGGTTTGAGTTTTATTGGCTATCAGAGCTTNCTTGGGCTGTCGAATGATGAGTTCTGTTATCAGCGGGGACGATGGGATCGAAATTTATGCTTTTTTTTGCCGAGCTTCCGGCTTCCGAGGCTTCTCCAGTATCAATGGCTTTGCCTTTATCCCAATCGTTCGACTTGTGGAGTAGCTTTAGACGAAACGGACGGCTTCTCAGATGATCAGGTGATGTCTTTCCTTGTTTCACTTTGGATAAATCACAATGGGAATCCGAGACTGTCTTTTGTGAAACAGGTGACCGTTTAGGGGTTTGAGTTTTATTGGCTATCAGAGCTTTCCCAGAACGGGAATCCTTTTGAGGTGAGGTCTCCTTATCCTTGTTTCTTTCCGCTTTCCATTTGCTTGCTACGTAGGACTCCTCATATCATCTCTTACGATAGACATTTCCAGATTGTAGAGGATTTTCCTTATGGTGCAGGTTCTCTTCACGAGGAGCGTATCGTTTTTCAAAACGACGAGCTTCAGAACAGTAATTTGTTCTTTGATCAATCCTGTTCCAGACACTTTCGTTCCTCCTCTCATCCGCCTGGCGATGGTAATTTCTTGATTCATGAGGAATCAATTTTTCCTTTTCCGTCGCATTTAAAGACTTCCTGGGTTCTTCTGGATGAGTAAGAACTTGATTTCTTCCCCGAAAAGGTACAACAATCTGTCCAGCTTGTCTAAGTGTATGAAGGATGTCCCTGTCTCTGATTTGCTCGTCTCTTGCCGCCTGAGCTACGTTTCTTGCCGCTTCTCTTTCTAACATCTTTTCTTTTCTTTGTTCGTCAGATGCGGACAAGTTCTCTCATCGTGTGAGATGTGTTTGCAAGTGAGGCACCATCTTTCAAGCTTCTCGTACTTCAGTTCGACTTTAACAACTTCCCCAGTCTGAAGACGGACTTTTGATTCAAACTTCAGGGGGGCATCTGCGTTTATAGATATTTGTATCCTTGCTGCTCTTGCCTCAACGGCCTTTACCTCACCAAGTCTTCTTCCAATTGCATTGAAGTTCTCTTCCATCCAGAAATGAGTGGGAATACCAGAAACTCTTATCCATAAGATCATGTTATTCGGGAAAGTTTCTCCTACATGAGGGATCCATCTCTCAAGCGAGAAAGACCACTTGTTGAAATGGCACGGTCTTTTGTTGAGGACTCTTTGGATGTCAGCTTCAGAATCAAAGTCGAATTGGAATCGAGAGTTCCCTAGGTCGATGCCATGAACACGGCCTTCAACATCCCAGATGTTAGGTCTCGGCATGAAGGCTATGAGAGCTTCCGTACTTCTGACTTCTTGGTTGAACATACGTCCCACCAGACTTCGGTTGAAACGTGTTATGAGCTGAGAATTGTCCACCTGAGGTAGATCTATAATCTCCTCCTCTTCTTCCTGAACAAAACTTGAGTTTGGTTTTGACTGAGCCATTGTAAAGTTTTAGTGGTGACTGTTTTTCGTTTGGACAGAGAGCTCTTCGGATATTGATGGAGTAGAGATACTTAGCACTTGGCTAGAAAGGACACAGACCAGAACCAGAAGATTCACACTTCTCAGGACGAGAGAAAGCCGTCAGTCTTTGATATGTTTGTTTTGTTGAGGCATTTTTAAATTTAAAATGGAGCTGTCGAGATCCGCAGTTTGAATGGGTTGAAAGGCTTTGACAAATCTTAGCTCAAGGCTAGAGGTTTAGGGAGAAGCTGAAAGCAAGGTAGTAATTCCGGTGAGAAAGAAACAGAAGCCTACCATGATAAGGACCTTACCGGGGAGAGAGGACCCTCCAACATGATGTTGGGGGTGGAACCACGGTGATTTGAGAACAAGATTTTACAAGATTGGCCAAAGAGGTTGTGGTGGAGAAGAGGAGTTGAGCGGTGGTGACAGAGCCGTTGCGATGGAGAGTTAAAAGTCAGGGAGAGGTTGAGGTGGGTAGGAAAAGTCGGGGAGTTGTTTAGGGGACATAGGGATTCGTGCCTGGGAGAGAAATTTCAAACCACGTATGAATAGAGTTTTGTTATTTCTTTTGGTTTGACGGATTGGCTAACTTTTTTTTTTTTTTTTTTTTTTTTTT
>PKMM01018184.1:469625-485624 GCA_002933915.1 Eutrema heterophyllum
GTGATAATAAACACCACATATAATTTGTATGTTCTAATTATATGTAGTTAATGTGTTTTTGTTTTAAATCTCACTAATTTTGGTTATACATACTAAGCAAATATTAAAATAATTAAATAAAGTGACTGATTTCGTCAAATACCTTTGAAAATCATCGTAGACTGTCTTACAATCACAAATTCAAAAACAAATCTACCATCATTTAGAATTCAATTATCTTTTGTACAAATTCAAAAACAAATCTTACGTCATTTCAAAAACAAATCTACCAAATTCAAATCTCTTACTAATTATACTTGTAGAAGAATACGTTGAATCGAAGACGGAAATGTCGTCGGAGACTCGGCCGCCATTGCGAAGCCCAAGAACCTGTCGGAGATACCATCAATTTAACACCATCAAAAGAGAAGAGGAGGAAGAAGAGAGAAAAAATTAAAGTTTTTAAAAAAATTTTAGAAGTGAGAGAGAAAAAAAATTAAAGTTTTTTTTTTAATTTTATTTTAATAATTTTTTTTGTAAAAAAAAAAAATTAAAATGGCATTTTGATTATTAAAACGAAAACATGTCATTGAATATTTTTTACCAATTTTTGAAGGTTAATTTAGTTGCTTGGACTTGAGACAGAGTTATTCTAGTAAAACGACGTTGGTTATTCTAGTTATTATTTCTTATTATTATTATTTTTCTTTTTGTTACCTTTGAAATAGTTAGTAATAATTTTTTTTTTCAAAAAACTGAGAAATTAGATCTAGCTAGTGGCTCGTTTCGCTGCTTCAGATCTCTCTTCGATCGAGCCTCTTGGGTCAAGGGCATAATCAAACCAGAGAGCAAAGGCAATTCTCATATCCCATTTTCTCTCTCGATCCCGTCGTTATCTGTAACGATCTAGCTGCGCATGATCCGTTTCTATTTCGTTCGATACAGTGTTTGAAATTGCTGTTGAAGCAGAAGGAAGACGAAGAAGTGGAAGAGGAATAAGAAGGTCAAGAGGGAGGAAATATGGCGGCGGGTGGATTTTTGACCCGAGCATTCGAGACGATGCTCAAGGAGTCTGGTGGCAAGAAGTTTCCTGATCTCCAGAAAGCTATTCAAGCGTATCAAGGTTAGATCTCAATTTTCTCCATTTGAACACGATCATAGCGTACCATTATCTGCTAGATGTTGGTGTTTGGTTTGTTTAGTGAACTTTTAGTATGGTGTGTGATAGGACAAGGCTAATGCTATGGAATTTCGGTTGTTGTCATTTGATTCGTTGGCACTTAGGCCTTGGATCAGCTTCTGGCTAAGAGTTTGTATCTGTGATACCTGAATGTGGACCTGTGAACAAAGATATGCCACATATCAGAATAGTTTAGCTTCTTATTCTTTCGTTGAGTGATATGATGTTTAGGGAGACATTAGTTCTTTTATTAGGCTCCAATTGTACATGAAAGTTCTGGACAGGGTTTGGTTACATGATTACAGAATGGTTTGCTTAGTTTTACGATAAAGTAAAGGGAGGTCTGGTCCATTATTACAAACTTTCTGTGAACTTGTCATCTCCAGGGTATAGCTACTCTAAGCTGCGTGTGCTACTTAGATTTCCAACTGATCTATGTCAATGAGGTGATATTAGAAGAACGACTTGAACTCCATGTTGCTATCTAACACATCACTGACTTTTAAACAAGTGTTTGATTAAGGCTTGTCTCTGCCTTTTTTTTGTTTGCTTTAGTTTGGCATTGGTTATATTGTCTTCATATGATGGAAAAAAAAGTTGGTGATAATTTTTTCTTTCGCTAACTAGTTTAGCTTCCATTTTTGGTTGTTTATAGATGGTTCGGAGGTTGTTACGCAGGCTGCATCCACGAGCATAGATGAGAGGTAATGACCAGACCGGTGCTCCATTTTCTGCTAGCTTGTTGGCTTATATCCACCTGTCAGGATTTACTGCTGCAGATTGAGTGTTCTCGATAGTCATCGATATTTACTTGGAAATTTTATTTTAATATTAGTTAGGCATCTATTGATGTTTGCGTTATTGACTTTTAACCATGGTAGCTGCTTGATATCATGAAAACTCTTTGTCAACTCGTATTTGTCAAATTTTAGTTTTCTGTCAGAGTTTGAGCCTTTTTTTTTATCTGATTTTAATTTCAGCTGTCCAACTCTTAAGAATTTTCTTAATTTATATGTAAAGGTGGCCTGTTCTGTCTGTCGCCCTGCCTTATGCATGTGAAAAATAAGTTCAGTGGTCTATTTCTGCTTGATTGACTTTGAATTATATTTAACTTCAGTTCACAAGCTGAAGGTGGAGGTGAAAAAACTGGGGGAGAAGCAGATGAACCGCAAAAAGTCCCGAGTGGTGAAGTGGCCGAACAGGCTAGCCAGTCAAAAAGCGGGACTCTCAACATTTCCTTAGCAAATGCTGGACACACATTAGGGGGAGCTGAAGTGGAGCTTGTTCTGAAGCCTCTACGCCTTGCATTTGAGACAAAGAACTTAAAGATTTTTGATGCTGCTTTGGATTGTCTTCATGTATGTTTTTGTTTTCTTATTGCTTTGAGCATCCCTGGTCGTTTGCTCTGTTAAAGATTGCTTTTTAAGATTCCTGTAATTCTGTACTTATGTAATGTACCTCCAATCCTTCTATTGATTTTCTGTAAATGATTTTTATTCTTTGTTTGTTGCAAGCAGAAACTCATTGCCTATGATCATTTGGAGGGCGATCCAGGTTTGGATGGCGGAAAAAATTCTGCACCTTTCACCGAGATTCTGAACATGGTTTGCAGCTGTGTTGATAATTCATCACCAGACAGGTATGTGCCTCTGTGTTTCAGAATCTTCTTGAGATTGGTTATACCTATTCTTAAAGCTGATAATTTTGTGCAGCACTGTACTTCAAGTGCTGAAGGTTCTTCTTACAGCTGTTGCTTCAGGAAAGTTCAAAGGTAAGCCTCTGATGTAGAAAGCTATGTTTTGTAACTTGCAGAGGGCTAAACATGTTTCTCTATTTATTGTTCTTGCAATATCAATTAAATTACTTTAATCTGTTTTGATTGCAGTGCACGGGGAACCATTACTGGGAGTTATTCGAGTTTGCTATAACATTGCTTTAAATAGGTATACTTTCTATCCTTTTATCGGATTTTTTTTCATCACTCCAGGTGTAATCACTAATTGCAGTATTTACATGTAGCAAGAGCCCAATAAACCAAGCAACTTCTAAAGCAATGTTGACTCAGATGATAAGCATTGTTTTCAGGAGAATGGAGACAGACATTGTAAGAAATTTGAATTTCTCAATGTTGCATATGTTTTATTGAATGCATGAAAACAAAGTAAATGTTGTATGAAAGCGCTGATAATTGAATGTATAATTTTAGGTTTCTGCGTCATCTACAGTGTCTCAAGAAGAACATATTTCAGGCGACAGTTCAAGCCCTAAAAATGAAGAAATTACTGCAGCTGACCAAAATGAGACAGAAATGACCTTAGGAGATGCACTCACTCAGGCAAAAGACACAACTCTTGCTTCTGTTGAAGAGCTGCATACCCTTGTGGGCGGTGCTGATATTAAGGTTGGTCTTGACCTTATATTTTATACTTTTCTCCATTGCGGCGACTGGATTAGAGATGTATTCTTCAAGAAAGAAGTGTGAAACGATTTTGAAAAAGGTTTTAAATTCCTAGAAGAAAAAGATTCTATACTGTTTTGTAGTGTAAGTTATATATATATATATATATGTCATATCCACGTTGTTTCTTCTGGATAGTTAGAGATATTTGTCAGTCACTTGTCTTCGAATGCCCGCTAAATATTTATTTTTGTAACATGTATGCATCTCATAAGCTCTATGGAATTCCCTGTCTGAATTTTAGTTAGAAATAGATGAAAATAGTGAGTCTGGAAGAAGTTCTCTTGCAGAGTTTCTTAAGCCTTCCTGATAGATGAACAACTCTTGTATACTGTGGTTCAAAAGTTGTGGTTTTTGCGGAAATGAAGTTCTTAATTCTTTGATCAGGGGTTAGAAGCCGCCCTCGACAAAGCTGTGCATCTTGAAGATGGCAAGAAGATAAAACGGTATAGTTCATGCCACTCTATTTATGCTTGTGTGTGTTTAAGCTTTTGCTTTACTGATCTATATACTGGTATGTCGCCTATTTATGCTTGTGTGTGTTTATTTGTGTGAGTTTGTGCGCACGCACTCACACGCCTGTATTATACTTATAAACTTGCTTGTGGCCGAACATACATACATGCTCATATTTACTTGTTATGATTAGGAAATGATGGATTAGACTTATTTTTTTCTTTGTAAGATTCATGACTTAGTATTCAACTCATTTTAATTCCATAGGGGCATCGAGCTAGAGACAATGAGTATTGGACAGCGTGATGCGTTGCTAGTGTTCCGTACCCTTTGCAAGGTTAGCTTTTTGAGGGTTCCATCTCTCCATCCTTGACTAGCTCTTTGTGGTGCTTATGTGACATATTTTAAAATTTTTGTATCAGATGGGTATGAAAGAAGATAGTGATGAAGTCACAACCAAGACCCGTATATTGTCTCTTGAGCTTCTTCAGGTAAACCTAATTACATTATCTTGTAAATTTGTAATTAAAGGCATTTCAAGACACTAGAGCATCATATATAAATTATTTTTATTTTGTAGTCAAATAGTGGTGTATATACATGGTCGTTGTGACTATGAACATTCCATTGCTTTCTGCCTAAACGTCTGAGACATGCCTTGTGTCCTAGGTTGGATTTACACCCAAAACAGCTGCTGTGCATTCCTCATAACGTTAATGTTGTGAAAGACCCATATTTACCTCTTTGCTTATCCCGAGTCTCAGAAAACAAAGAAGGATTATTGACAGTAGATATTATATATGTTGCATTTTTTCTGAAGGTTTCTTTCTGTTGGTTGAGTTTGACCAGTTATTCTGCAAAATATATGTTTGCAATATGCAGGGTATGCTAGAAGGAGTTAGTCATTCGTTTACAAAGAACTTTCACTTTATTGATTCAGTGAAAGCCTACCTTTCATATGCATTGTTGCGAGCTTCAGTTTCTCAATCTCCTGTCATATTTCAGGTTTGATTCTCCATTTCATGTAGATCTTTGAGAGTTCTATTACAATGTTGTATCTAACTAAGATTTATGTTCTGGCAGTATGCATCTGGTATCTTCTCCGTGCTTTTGCTGCGGTTCAGAGATAGTTTAAAAGTAAGCATGTGATGTCTCCAGTTTAGAATTTCTTCTTTGCGGTGATTGTTACGTTTTACCATATTTTCTGATAATCCTAAATCTCAACTCCAGGGTGAAATTGGTATCTTTTTCCCCATCATCGTCTTACGATCATTAGATAGCTCCGAGTGTCCCACTGACCAAAAGATGGGTGTTCTTAGGTACAATGTTATTCTGCTCTGTCCAGATGTATTTTGCTTTGAATATGTCTCTTAAGCGATTCTACTATCTCTTTTGCTGTGAATTTCATGGATATTTTTTTTCTTTTAATTTTTGCAGGATGCTTGAAAAAGTCTGTAAAGATCCTCAGATGCTTGTTGATGTGTATGTAAACTATGATTGTGATCTAGAGGCCCCAAACTTGTTTGAGCGCATGGTGCGCTCCATTTTCTTCTCTTTTATATAAATACTGTACATCAGCAATGTGGCTGATAGTTGTGGCTCACAGTACATCTTTATCTTTTCTTCTAGGTAACAACACTGTCTAAAATTGCTCAAGGGTCTCAAAGTGCTGATCCAAATCCTGCCATGGCTTCGCAAACAGCATCAGTTAAAGGTTCATCCCTTCAGGTAGGCGTCATGTCACATTTGCTTTACCTGCTGCATCCTGAAAATAAATTACTTAAATTGCTATGTAATAATTTTATCAATAATCATTTGGAGGAACCTTTTTTCTTAAATATTTCCAGTGCCTGGTGAACGTTCTTAAATCACTGGTTGATTGGGAGAAAATAAGGAGAGAGGCAGAAAATAGTACAAGACATGCAAACGAGGACTCTGATTCTGCTGGAGAGCCAATTGAAACCAAAAGCAGGGAAGATGTCCCAAGCAACTTTGAGAAGGCTAAAGCTCATAAATCCACAATGGAGGCTGCCATTTCTGAGGTTTTTATTCAACATCCTGAATGCTTGTCACTAAAAGTGACATACTAATGCATGGATAATCATTTTCTTGCAGTTCAACAGGAATTCAGTGAAAGGTGTAGAATATTTAATAGCAAACAAGTTGGTCGAAAGGAACCCTGCTTCAGTTGCACAGTTTCTGAGAAGTACTTCGAGTTTAAAGAAGGTGGACAGTAGAACCATGCATGGTTATATTCAGTATTTATATGTGGTATATAACCGTTTTTATATGTAGGTTATGATTGGCGACTACCTGGGCCAACACGAGGAGTTTCCTCTTGCTGTCATGCACGCATATGTTGACTCAATGAAATTTTCAGAAATGAAGTTTCATTTGGCTATTCGTGAATTTCTCAAAGGTTTTAGACTTCCAGGAGAGGCTCAAAAAATTGATCGCATTATGGAAAAGTTTGCAGAGAGGTAAAGTCACCATGTATTATTCTCCTTGGATCATTTATCGAGTTTAGTACAAATATTAAGCTGTTAGTTATTTGTGGATTAGGTGACCTATATTTGATTACTTATCCATTTTTCCAATTAATTACTAAAATTTTCTGTTCCACTGTTGCCTTTGAGTAGATATTGCGCAGACAATCCGGATCTTTTCAAGAATGCAGATACCGCCTATGTTCTAGCCTATGCAGTTATTATGTTGAATACAGATGCGCATAATCCAATGGTTTGGCCTAAGATGTCAAAATCAGATTTTATACGTATGAATGCTACGAATGATCCTGAAGATAGTGCTCCAACTGAACTTCTGGAAGAGATCTATGATTCTATTGTAAAAGAAGAAATTAAACTAAAAGATGATGACAGCAACATAAGGAAGGTCAGCAGTCAAAGGCCAGGAGGAGAAGAAAGAGGTGGTCTTGTCAGTATTCTTAATCTGGGTTTGCCAAAAAGAATATCAGCAGCTGATGCTAAATCTGAGACCGAGGATATTGTTAGAAAAACACAAGAAATTTTCCGAAAGGATGGAGTGAAAAGAGGAGTCTTTCACACTGTCGAACAAGTGGACATCATAAGGCCCATGGTGGAAGCTGTTGGGTGGCCCCTGCTTGCTGCTTTCTCTGTTACAATGGAAGTAGGTGATAACAAACCAAGGATTCTTCTTTGCATGGAGGGATTTAAAGCTGGCATACATATTGCTTTTGTTCTTGGAATGGATACAATGCGCTATGCCTTTCTAACATCGCTTGTCAGGTAAACCTGTAACACTTTATTCAGACTCCCTTTATGTTTCAGTGTTGAATATTTATTTAGGCTGCCTTGTGTATTGGATATAAGCTATTGTGCCGTTGCGGTGCAAGTTTAATTGAAGCAGAAATCTGTGGCATGTTGACTATTTTCCTTGAATTTTCCATAGGTTCACTTTCTTGCATGCTCCAAAAGAAATGCGGAGCAAAAATGTTGAAGCATTGAAGATATTACTGGCTTTGTGTGACTCAGAACCTGATACCCTCCAAGATACGTGGAATGCAGTTTTAGAATGTGTTTCTCGGCTTGAATTTATTATTTCTACTCCTGGGATTGCTGCAACAGTAATGCATGGATCAAACCAGATCTCAAGGGATGGGGTTGTTCAATCCTTGAAAGAATTAGCTGGGAGACCGTCTGAACAAGTTTTTGTAAACAGTGTGAAGCTGCCCAGCGAATCTGTTGTGGAATTCTTTACTGCTCTATGTGGTGTTTCGGCTGAAGAACTGAAACAGTCTCCTGCCCGTGTTTTCAGCTTGCAGAAGCTCGTTGAGATCAGTTATTACAACATAGCTCGTATTCGAATGGTACTCTTCTGATAGTCTTCTATCCTACTAGATGCATGGTTAAGTATGAAAACTTTATACACGGTCACAACACATACCTAATCCTCGCACCTCATGCAACTTGAAAGTATCAATACACTAAGAATGAGCAGCATTAACAATAACACAATCAGAAAGTTAAGTTGAAAACTTTGTTAATTTTGCGTTCTATTCTGTTCTAATATTGGATTAACTCTAGTGTGCATTAAACAAGTTTTGGTTTCTATTATATAACTGTTTTCTAACTCCCTTGTCAAAGTAATATTGAAGTGCCGATAGATTATGTATCTTAGGCTATACATGTTTCCGGTACTTCAAATATATGCATATATGACTTATTTGTGTTTGCTTTTGTGACATATACCAGGTCTGGGCAAGAATATGGTCTGTCCTCGCTGAACATTTCGTATCTGCTGGTAGCCATCATGATGAAAAGATTGCAATGTATGCCATAGATTCTCTGAGACAGCTCGGGATGAAGTATTTGGAACGTGCTGAGCTGACCAATTTCACTTTCCAAAATGATATTCTCAAACCGTTCGTTATTATCATGCGGAATACTCAAAGTCAGACCATTAGGAGCCTAATCGTTGACTGCATCGTTCAGGTTGCTTGCTTGGTCTTTTCTAATTGGACAATTAATATGTTTCCTGTGATTTTGTTACTCAGTAGTATGCAGCCAATTTGTCAGCAGCTAACCATTCTTTTTTTCTTTTAGATGATAAAATCAAAAGTTGGAAGTATAAAATCGGGATGGAGGAGTGTTTTTATGATATTTACAGCAGCTGCAGATGACGAAGTTGAATCGATAGTTGAAAAATCATTTGAGAATGTTGAGCAAGGTGACAAACTGTCCATCAAACTCTCTTGCTCTTGTATCTTAGTTTTAGTGTATTTTCTAAATCTTTCATTTCGATAAAAGTTTGTGTAATCACTAGTTTGTTTGCAGTTATTCTGGAACACTTTGACCAGGTGATCGGTGACTGCTTCATGGATTGTGTCAACTGTCTCATCCGGTTTGCCAATAACAAAGCTTCAGACCGGATAAGCCTGAAAGCTATTGCCCTTCTCAGAATATGTGAGGATCGGCTTGCAGAGGTATGTTTTCAAGCTAAATTTAGCTTTGACATTTCAGCATTTTACTCTTTAATTATAGCTGCTTTAGTCCTATACTCCACACTCCTTCCCGTTCGTATCTACTTTTTGCTCTGTCTTCAAATTCCCTCTTTTTCTTTTAAGTTCTCGCTCTGTTAACTACATTGCTCATTTGCCTAGCGTATGATGATTCTCAGGGACTTATACCTGGTGGTGTTCTCAAGCCCGTCAATACCAATGAGGATGAAACTTTTGATGTGACAGAGCATTACTGGTATCCGATGCTTGCTGGTTTATCTGATCTCACATCAGATTTTAGGGCGGAAGTTAGAAACTGTGCTCTGGAGGTGTTGTTTGATTTGCTGAATGAAAGAGGCAAAAAGTTCTCCACACCTTTCTGGGAGAGTATCTTCCATCGCATCTTGTTTCCAATTTTTGATCATGTGAGTCATGCTGGAAAGGAAGGGTCAATATCGTCCGGGGATGTAAAATTTCGTGAAACAAGCATTCACTCCCTTCAGCTCCTCTGCAATCTCTTTAATACGTTCTACAAGGTACGTTTTCATTTCTGGGAGAGTAACAGATGAAGCATTTTCATTTGTTCCCTCTGTGCGCATGTCGTCCATTATTACTCAATTAACTTTCAGACTTATTGCTTACTACATGATATCGTACCCAAAAATTCTCTTAACATGCAACGTTAGAGCATATTGTTGCGTGCTGTAAATTTGACCATTGAATTTTCACCTTTGGAGCAGGAAGTTTGTTTTATGCTGCCTCCACTGTTAAGTTTGCTCCTAGACTGTGCGAAGAAATCAGATCAGACAGTTGTTTCAATCTCATTAGGAGCATTGGTTCACCTCATAGAGGTTGGAGGCCACCAATTTAGTGAGGGCGACTGGGATATGCTCTTGAAAAGCATAAGGTGACCATCTTTCATCACAAAATTTTATCTACAAATGTTGCTATCTAACTTTTTCTTTCGGTTTCTAGAGATGCATCATACACTACTCAACCGCTGGAGCTGTTGAATGCTTTGAGTTTTGACAATCCTGAAAAGAGCCTAGTTCTGACAGGAGATATAGAGGCTGATGCCTCTGATTCTCCACGAGTTGATCATAATCCGGACGGTATTAAAGATAATGGGAAAGTTTCCACTCAGGCATCTCCAAGGATTGGTACTCATGGTGCTTCCCAAGAATCTGGGATACTGCCTAAGTCTGATGGTTCTGAAGGTTGCCTCTTAACTTTTGCAGAACTTTGGATAAATGCTTAAACAATTCACAATATTCTTTAATGGTGTTGGAAAAGAATTGCTACTGAAGTAGGACATGTTGTGGCTTATAAACGTTTTGAAAGACAACTGGATTGTACAACGCCATGTTTTTGACCTTCATGTTTCCCCTTGAAGGTCGTCCGTCGTCATCTGGAAGGTCTCCAAAGGATGGGGATGATGTGAATATCCCGCGGAGTCAGACTTTTGGTCAAAGATTCATGGACAATCTCTTCATGAGGAATCTCACATCTCAACCAAAAAGCTCTGCTGCAGAGGTGTCTGTACCCTCTGCTCCATATAAGGTAATAATGCATGAGCACACTGGCTGGCTTGCCTTCCATTTCATATATCTTTGCTAATTTACACTCTTCACAGGTAATTTCTTTCTTTCTTTCTTTCTTTTTTCCGTTTTTCCTTTTTTCATTGTTTTCTCGTTTCTCCCGAGTAATATGATAAATCGGGAAAACTCTTTACTAATTACTTCCTCTTGTAGCATGTGGATCCTACAGAGCCCGACAACAGAGAAGAAGAGAGTCCATCTCTGGGAACTATTAGAGGCAAATGCATCACACAATTACTACTACTTGGTGCTATCAACAGTATCCAGGTATTTAGATGTCTTCTCTGCTTCACTAGGATGTATGGTCTTAAAGCATACACTCTTATTCTTGAACACCTGAAACCCAGTAAGCTTTAGAGGAAATGTGCGAGGTGTTGTGAACTGACAGTTGCATCTTTCCGATTTGACGTTCATTCTGCAGCAAAAATACTGGAGTAATTTGAAAACAGCACAGAAGATTGCGATTATGGACATCTTATTTTCTTTCATAGAATTTGCTGCCTCCTACAATTCATATTCTAACCTCAGAACACGTATGAATCACATCCCCGCGGAGAGGTTAGTGACAAAGCCTTTGAAAAATATATATATTTTTCCTCCTCATATAGAATTTGAACAATTCATTATCTTACAGGCCACCTTTAAACCTTCTCCGGCAAGAGCTGGAAGGAACCACCATATATTTGGATGTCTTGCAAAAGACAACTTCTGGGCTTGCCGATGCTGCATCTAACACGGAAGATAAACTAGAAGGTGCAGCAGAAGAAAAATTGGTATCGTTCTGTGAACAGGTGCTGAAAGAAACGTCTGATCTCCAGTCCACTCTGGGGGAGACTACTAACATGGATGTTCATCGCGTACTGGAGCTACGCTCTCCCGTTATTGTGAAGGTAATATAATACATCTTCAATTGCCTAATAATTTATCGCTGAGACTATAAACTCTTTGATAGAAAGGATAATTTTCTTATGTCATCTTGTTCCAGGTTCTGGAAGGCATGTGCTTCATGAACAACAAAATATTCAGGAAACATATGAGAGAGTTCTACCCTCTGCTCACGAGGCTTGTCTGCTGTGAACAGGCAAGTTCCTTAATTCCTTTACTTAGGGCACCAACTTTCGATTCGTTTCTCTTTGATCTCACACACCTGAACTTTGTTCGGAGTTAGTTTTGGGCTTTCGAGCCACCCACAACTTTCTTTGTCTACAGTGTAATCTGGAGAGCTAAAGTCCACGTGTTTTTCTGTTTGCAGATGGACATACGAGGTGCACTAGCAAACCTTTTCAAAGCTCAATTGAAGCCTCTTTTGCAACAGTAAATGATCGAAGCCCGTGAAATCGTACACACTCTTGTGATTTACTTCCCACAGTTTGGGTTGGTTTTTCCTACATTGGAATGGCTCTTTTCCTGATTAGAGAGCACACTTGTTCCTCACATCTCGATTAAATTTCCAATGGTACTCATACTGTATCAGTTGTTTTTGAGATTCTTGATCCCATCTTATGTACTTCGAACTGAAAAAACCTCAAATTTTACGGTATATTTGGTTGATTCTTAGTATTTTCTTCTGTTGTTCAAAGACTCCACTTCAAGTATTCAAAATAGTTTTTTCTTTGTCAGTCATTGTTGCTTAGGCATTGTGGACTTGGTGCTATCAACATACTGACTTCCCTCCTCGATTTCAAATTTGCATTTTTATGCAGTTTATGCGAGTAAGATAGCAAAAAAATGTGTAATGATTTAGTTAGATGATATGAACCAACTCGTACTCATAACAAAAAGTTGACAAAACTAGGGAAATTGCAGTGTATAACCCAAAGAAAAAACTATAATTAAGTGGATAACCAAAAAAAAATTTGAAGCTGATATTCTCTGTATTATATATATTAATACCATTTTATCATTTTCTAATTTTTATTTCCCTTTGATATTTTTTTCATCTCTTCTTATTTTGGTTATCTCTTCCACGTTCTCTCGCTCTATATTCATCTTCTTATTGGCTCTGCAATTTTCCAGCCAAGCGAATCACCAAGCGAATCAATTATTCTCCTCCCCGATCAATCTCAAACCAACCACGAATGGACTCTGCTCTTCGTTTATCAATTCCTCTTCGCCTTCTCTCTCTTCTCCACAGCCGCCGTTGTCTTCACCGTCGCGTTTCTCTACACGAGAAACCTGCCTAGATTTACCGTTGAAAGGTCTCACCCATATCATGCAGCGATTTTCGGCGACCGCGTCTCTGTCCTTGAAACGGATCGGAGGATCCTTTGTCCACGGCCGTTAATCGTCGGTGCCTCTGGATTTAGCAGTTACGGTGAACGGAATTGGGAAACTGTGATCGAATTGGCACAAATTTGGGATGGAATTTCGATCTTCACGCTTTATATTTGCTCTTGTAATCTCTAGTCGATTTATGTGGCAATTTCGCTATTTTTCTTCAAACCAGAATCTATGTCCTCATTTTTATGGATATACTATTTTCGTGTTTAGTTTATGGATGTACTATTTTTCTTCAAACCATAGTTTAGTTCTTGATTTTTCTTCAAACCATAGAACATAGACGGTCTATTTGGCGTTTACGACGGAGGTTCTATATTTGGCTTTTGTTAATTCGATTTTTGGTTTTATTACTTCGCAACACTACCCAGTAATTCGCCGTTGGAGAGCGTCTATTTGTATAGAACGTCTATTAGTGTAGAACGTCTACTTGTTGTAATTTTGCAATTTGGTTGAGCAACTTTTCCTTTGTTATTGAGATTAGTTTGCTATTTGTTATTGCTTGAGACTAATAGAGACTATTTTGCTATTTTCTTGAGACGATTGAAGTCTATTTTCCTCTTGTATGAAATGTCTATTTCCTTTGAACCCATCACTTAGATGTTCTTGTGTCAAGTGAGCTTCCTTTTCTTTGGCATGGAAAGTCTGCAAATTTTTTTTTATGGAAGGTCTATGTTTCTCAGTTGGAGACGAATGTATTGACATGTTGTAAATGATGGTTTAATATATGGATAAGCAAAGTGCACAAAGGCTTCTATACTATTTTTTTTTCACTTTGTATGAAAAGTCTGTATTTTTTAGTTGGTAGATTTGTTATGTCTTTGATTTTAAAAAATAGACTTGCTATGTTATTGATAAAAAATAGACTTCCTATGTAATAGGTGCAATTAATAACGTATGAAAAAAAATTCGGGTTTGTTTTTCAAAATTCAAATAATGTTAGATGTGAAATAAATTCAGTGTTTTTTTTTATACTAATAGAAGGCTCAACCAGTTACCATTATGCGAATTATGCAAAAAACAAAATCATTATGGTAAACATATGTGCTGTCAAATAGAACAAAATCAAAATAGTATAGACTGTCTAGACCGAGTGCAGAGGAGGGTAAAATCGTCCTAAAAGCAACCATTTTGTTACTTGCTTAATTTCTTTTTATCTATGACTATTTTCTTAATGAATTATCCAAAATTGGTTATTTGGCCAATTGTTCCACAAAACTACTAATGCCAGACTTCTCTAAAAAATATTTCCATTGAGAAAAACAAAGCGATAGATAGGGCCAAAATGTGAAATTTCTTTATGTGTTCAGTCAAAACAAAAAGTTCATAAATGTATTTTGTTTTTATAACAATTTAAATGCTAATTAAGATTATCCTTTAAAGTTTATACCCNTTTTTCTTCAAACCATAGTTTAGTTCTTGATTTTTCTTCAAACCATAGAACATAGACGGTCTATTTGGCGTTTACGACGGAGGTTCTATATTTGGCTTTTGTTAGTTCGATTGTTGGTTTTATTACTTCGCAACACTACCCAGTAATTCGCCGTTGGAGAGAGTCTATTTGTATAGAACGTCTATTAGTGTAGAACGTCTACTTGTTGTAATTTTGCAATTTGGTTGAACAACTTTTCCTTTGTTATTGAGATTAGTTTGCTATTTGTTATTGCTTGAGACTAATAGAGACTATTTTGCTATTTTCTTGAGACGATGGAAGTCTATTTTCCTCTTGTATGAAATGTCTATTTCCTTTGAACCCATCACTTAGATGTTCTTGTGTCAAGTGAGCTTCCTTTTCTTTGGCATGGAAAGTCTGCAAATTTTTTTTTATGGAAGGTCTATGTTTCTCAGCTGGAGACGAATGTATTGACATGTTGTAAATGATGGTTTAATATATGGATAAGCAAAGTGCACAAAGGCTTCTATACTATTTTTTTTCACTTTGTATGAAAAGTCTGTATTTTTTAGTTGGTAGATTTGTTATGTCTTTGATTTTAAAAAATAGACTTGCTATGCTATTGATAAAAAATAGACTTCCTATGTAATAGGTGCAATTAATAACGTATGAAAAAAAATTCGGGTTTGTTTTTCAAAATTCAAATAATGTTAGATGTGAAATAAATCCAGTGTTTTTTTTATACTAATAGAAGGCTCAACCAGTTACCATTATGCGAATTATGCAAAAAACAAAATCATTATGGTAAACATATGTGCTGTCAAATAGAACAAAATCAAAATAGTATAGACTGTCTAGACCGAGTGCAGAGGAGGGTAAAATCGTCCTAAAAGCAACCATTTTGTTACTTGCTTAATTTCTTTTTATCTATGACTATTTTCTTAATGAATTATCCAAAATTGGTTATTTGGCCAATTGTTCCACAAAACTACTAATGCCAGACTTCTCTAAAAAATATTTCCATTGAGAAAAACAAAGCGATAGATAGGGCCAAAATGTGAAATTTCTTTATGTGTTCAGTCAAAACAAAAAGTTCATAAATGTATTTTGTTTTTATAACAATTTAAATGCTAATTAAGATTATCCTTTAAAGTTTATACCCTTTTTAAAATACAATAAGAAAACATGTTGAAGTTCGCTTCCATAGCGCTTCCGAAAAAGTCCCTCCGAAACTACATTGGAAGCTTGCACTTCCGTTTTGGTTGTTTACGCTTTCGTTTTAAAAATATGGTATCTTAAAAAAATATGAAGGGTAAAGTTGTTATGTTTCTTATTTTATAAAAGGAAAAAAAAATTAAAACTAATATAGCACATTGACTTTTGTAAACACAATTTATGTATTTTATATAAAAGAATCTTGTTTAGAAAGATTGTTTTAATCATATGTGAAATGTTGGAAGTGATTAACTTTAGTTGAATGAAATTATCTTTCTTTGGAAGATTTGAGTATGATGATATTTCTTTCGACAACAAAGAGTTTGAGGCGGGTATATTTGATGGAGATGAGAAAACTAAGACTGAATATAATGATTTATATTTTCAATTTTGGATTATATGATTTTTAATTATCTTAAGTTGATTGTGTAACATCGATGTATTGATCTTGTGTTATTCATTTTT
>PKMM01018184.1:486196-500191 GCA_002933915.1 Eutrema heterophyllum
CAACTAACTCTAGTTGAGTTACTAACTCTAGTTGAGTTACTAACTCTAGTTGAGTTACTAACTCTAGTTGCAACACAAGTTGCCATACAAATATCTAACTAGTTGATAAACAAAGAAAACAAGTTGCACTAGTTGCACCACATGTAGAACACAACTTGCAAATGTGTTGGCGTATGAACAGTGCACACTTCTTGCTACAGTGCACGCGCTCGGAATAGTGCTTCGGTCAACTTGTACCGACTTCACGAGAACTGGCCTAACTTCTGATCGTACCGTTGGATTGGCCTCAAACCACTTCTGGATGACAGATAAGCCATAGCTCTATCTTGTCCCCATATTTGAGCTTGATCCAACGGTGGTAAGCTGTTCTTCAACTGCCAAACTTCTGACGTCTGCTTCTGCCTCTCCATTTGCATCACTCGGCCAAGTCCCTCGGGCTACTTGTATCTCAACCAAGTACCCTCGGGATACTTCTTCTCCTGGCCTTGCTCATCATTGTCACTGGCTTCTATGGTCACACTTGAGGGCACGTACTCTTCCGTTGACTCAACTTCAGCATGCCTCTCGGACTTACCACTTCAACCGTCTCCTCGGGTCTGCCATCTTCCGTTCACCTCGCTTAGGTACACCATCTTGGTGATCCTTCGGGTCTTCCTCACGGTAATATATTGGTTTTGCCACTTTAGGTCAGCCTCGTTGATCGTCTCTCGGTGTGAGTTTCAACACTCCCTCTCAAGATTGAGTTTATGGAGTAAACTCAAGATCTTGCAAACACGAAGACCGGTCGCTCTTCACTCCCTCTTGCGGTCAGCCTCCTCTGGTCTCGTTGAGAAGCTACTCGACCGGTGTCGCCACATACTCGGTCAATCCCAACTAAGCCTTTGATCCGCCGCTTCGGGAAACCATTGCATCGCCTCCTTATGGTAAAATTGTACGACACCTCCCATAGACGCCACATGGGTCGCCACGATTTGAGATCGCCACCAACCATATTGAGGAGCACCTCCCATAGACGCCACATGGGTCGCCACGATTTGAGATCGCCACCAACCATATTGAGGAGCTCCACGGCTCCATTTTAACACTCCCTCTCAAGATCGACTCGAGTATCGAAGAGAGCCAATCTTGTAAAGGAAGACCGTGGAGCTAGTTTATGTAAAAACCGCATGCCTCTTGATCCGTGTTTCCGGCTTGCCATACCGGCCAAGCTTTCGTGTCTCTAGTCTGTTCAGGGTCGGCAACAACATGGAGCGTCATCATCATCCAGTCTGAATACTTTGATCACCCGGCTTTCAAGACGCCCAATTCAAGGGTCGACCACACGATTATGTAGGATCACTTCCTCTCAAGATTGCAAAGATTTGGGTATGCCAATCTTGGGAGAAGATGAAGACAGTGTGGTTGAGTAGTGACCCATACTTCTTCCTTTCGACAACACTACCTTGAGAGCACTCCTTAGAACCAATATGATGTTCCAAGGTGCTTAGAGATATGACTTCAACGATCTGGTCCTTATCAAGCCACCTTCGAAGTGCTTGACACGGACTGGATTTGCCGAGCATCTCTTCGTCTTCTTCTTTTATCAAGGATTTTTCTTTCTCCTTTGCAGCCGTATCTGAGTAAGCTTGCAAAGATTGCTTGCTCCAAAGAGCTTTTTGATCACACCCACCTCGGGCTGATCTTTCACGTTATCCCTTCTTGGGATCTTCTTTCTAGAACCAGGTTGACCCATTTTGGCAAATGAGGTGTATCTTTGTGATCCGATCGCCATTTCTTCTGATCTTGATCTTGTTGGAAACATAAGAGATCCAGCAAGATTCTCAAATTGGTTTTGTATCGAGATCGTACCCGAGTTCGGCTGTGCAACTCGATCTCTAACTCAGTCGCGCCATAAGGCCTGAAGCAGGTCTATTGAATTGTAAAATTCATATCTTCCAAGTCTGAACCGGCATTATCGTGAATCCAATTTTCCCAGCTTCTCTGATGAATCAAGATTCCAGAATAATTTGGTTCATAGCTTGATTCCTTCTGGTTTGGTTGGAAAAATTCTTTAAACGCACGTATGTCCGATTCGCGTAAGCTGGGAATCACCTGTCTTGGAAGTTGAATAACTTCTTCACCTGAACTCGGAGTGAACTGATTCCACTTTGAGGTGTGCTCTAGATGAGGTGAGCATATAGTCCAAATGGTCGCTGGGATAGAAAAGATGATCACGGACTTCGTTTGTGCTGAACAAGGCACATGAGTCTTCATGATAGTCACCACGAGCTGGTCTTTCACATGATCCCCTCTTGGGATATTTTTCTCTCTCTCTTCTCTTCTGCCTTAATCGAACTCATGATGTGGGTAAACAGCACACAAATCATATGAGACATACACGATCATACAAAAGGTAAAAAATGTTTTTGCGGAAGCAAGGTCTCAAGAGCGATCTGCTTTGAATCGATCTGCTCTGATACAATGTTGGAATTTGGAGTATGAGTATAGAGAATATAGTATAGAGTATGAGTAACAAGAACATGAGAGTATGTTGGATTTAGGGAGGAACAAGAGTTGAGCTAGAGTATAGGAAGAGCTACTAAGAGCCTCTTCCTTCTCTCTTCTCTTTTCTATCTCTTGTGTGAAGAACAAGAAAGAGCATTAAGAACAAGAGTCTTCTCTCTTAGAATAAGGGCCATCTCTCTCTCTTGTTTAAGTATGAAGAACAAGAGAGAGAGAGGGAGAAAACTTGAGAGAGAGATCAAGAGATTATTTGTGTTTTAATGTTTCTTTCTTTCTTGTTATTAAATTCTTCTTCACTTACATCACATATATATAGAAGTAAGAAACTAACTCTAGTTAAGCATCAACTAACTCTAGTTGAGTTACTAACTCTAGTTGCAACACAAGTTGCCATACAAATATCTAACTAGTTGATAAACAAAGAAAACAAGTTGCACTAGTTGCACCACAAGTAGAACACAACTTGCAAATGTGTTGGTGTATGAACAGTGCACACTTCTTGCTACAGTGCACGCGCTCGGAATAGTGCTTCGGTCAACTTGTATCGACTTCACGAGAACTGGCCTAACTTCTTATCGTACCGTTGGATTGGCCTCAAACCACTTCTGGATGACAGATAAGCCATAGCTCTATCTTGTCCCCATATTTGAGCTTGATCCAACGGTGGTAAGCTGTTCTTCAACTGCCAAACTTCTGACGTCTGCTTCTGCCTCTCCATTTGCATCACTCGGCCAAGTCCCTCGGGCTACTTGTATCTCAACCAAGTACCCTCGGGATACTTCTTCTCCTGGCCTTGCTCATCATTGTCACTGGCTTCTATGGTCACACTTGAGGGCCCGTACTCTTCCGTTGACTCAACTTCAGCATGCCTCTCGGACTTATCACTTCAACCGTCTCCTCGGGTCTGCCATCTTCCGGTCTGCCTCTCCAGTCTGCCATCTTGTGCAGCCATCTCGGGTCAGCCTTCTTCAGGTCAGCCACTTGGGTTCACTTCGCTTAGGTACACCATCTTGGTGATCCTTCGGGTCTTCCTCACGGTAATATATTGGTTTTGCCACTTTGGGTCAGCCTCGTTGATCGTCTCTCGGTCTGAGTTTCAACACTAATTCCATGCAACGTACAAATGTTAAATGTTCTATTTTCTTCAAAAACAAAAACAAGAGGCTATAATTTCTAGAAAATCTTAACTAAAAGTTTATCTTTTACTTCAATAACTATTAAAACATAAGCATTTCATAAACCTGTTTCCAAACAACTCTTTTTTTTTTTAATAAGAAAATATGTTTTCAAATTCTTTTTTTTTAATAAGGAAACCTGTTTCCAAATAACTCTTATTTTTTAGTAACCAAGTTACGATTTAATTTTGAGTAAGTATTCATCTTGTCGTTTCTTTGGTTTACAATAAACAAGACATTCCGTAAAAAAATCTATTATGTACGGACGCACGGATTAATCTAGTTTTAACATTACATTAGTTTCAGAACAAATAGGAAATGAACATTCCGTAAGGCCTTTGTTTGCATTGCTTTTGTGGTTGTGTTTAGATTTAGTGTATATATATTTTTTTCTTAAATGAAACCATAACTTTAAACTTCTTATTATTATTTTTTTTTTGTTATTTGTAAACGCAAAGGGAATTTGTTTTTCCAGTTACCTTTACACTAGCAAAAAATATTTTAAAAAAATTGAAAGAAACAAGGCCCAATTTAGTCCTTTATTGTAAGAGTATGGTATATGTGCATAAGATCGATATATACCTTTTGTTTTCCAGTATTCCAATTCATGTTTACTGGATATAACACTGCACCTGTGGATCTTCAACTATTACGACATGCATGAGACTCCACAAATCAATCCCAATATCAATTTCTTTTTTTGAATTAAATTTCAAATTTATTAGAACAAAAAAAAAACGTTTTTACAACAAGTGCAACTAGCTTTAGAAAGTTTGTCTATAATCTATTACAGACCTTACAAGTTTTTCAGAAATAGATAAGTAAAGATTATCTATTTGCGAACCATGTTTCCATTCCACTTTCAAATTTTTTGTCGCCCATAGCTCGTATGGATGTAAATCTGTTTCGTACTCCTTTGTCAATTATCTGAATTAGACGTTGACTAGGTTCCAGATTTTCGCCATGACGTCGCTTGTTTCTTTCTCCCCAAATTGTGTAGACAGCTAATTGAAACACATATCTCAACAGCCACAACACAATCTTCTCTTTCAGAAGTATCTACCAGCAAGTCGATAATTTTTTCCCATTCACTTGTGTAAATAGGTCCTTGAAGCCGGTTTGTTAGGCTTCTCCAAATCTCCGCTGTGAATCTGCAGGAGAAGAAAATTAAGATGGTCTCTTGATTCAAATGGTGTTTGGCAGAAAACGCACGATGTTTGAAATCCGACATTCCATCTCCTCATTCGTTCTCCCGTTGCAAGACGATTGTGCATTGCTAGCCACGAGATGAAAGTGTATTTTGGTGTTGCGTATCGAAACCAAATACCCTTCCACCAGTTTTTTATTGTTTGATGTCCTCGCATGATCATCCACGTTTCCTTTGTGCTGAATATTGGCGTATTTCGTTTTTCCTTCTCTACAAAATGACAAGAGCTTCTTGGTGCGGACGTTTATTTCTTTGAGAATCAATGATGCATTCAATTTTCTCCAAAACTTCACTTCGTTGTCGTCTTCTTCTATGAGTATTCAGCACCGTTTTGACTGATGAGTCGATTGGGATGCCCAAGTCAACACATCCCCTGATTCCTGTGTGATCAATTAGTCTTCCCATCGTTGACCAATGGTCGAACCAAAATGATGTACTCTCACCATTTTGAACCTTTACATGTCCAAACCGCTTCGCTTGGTCTCTGTATTTCAGGATTTTCTTCCAATTCCATGATCCCATAGTTGACGTAATTTTGACCGTCCAAAGAGTTCCCTTGCGAATTAAATATTCGTGAATCCAATTTACCCATAGCGAAGTACGACAAGAGAGTAACCGCCAAATTAATTTCAGGCAGCTCACATTATTTGTCGCTGATATTGGCCTAAGACCCAATCCCCTTTCCTCCTTTGGTTTGCAAACCTCAGTCCAAGCTATCTTAGCCTTCTTTGTGTTGAGCTCAGGGCCTGACCATAGAAAAGCCGAGCAAAGTCTTTCAATTTCAGCAATACATGATTTCGGAAGACGGAAAGCCGAAATCCAAAAGTTTGTCAAACTGTGAATCACAAAGCCTATGAGCTGAAGACGCCATGCGAAGGACATAAACCTTGCCGTCCAACACCTGATTTTCTTTATGATTTTCTCTAGAAGAGGCGTGTAATCATTTACCGTCATTCGTTTTGTGAGAAGAGGCAGACCCAAGTTTCTCACCGGTAGACTTCCTGAATCGAGAGGGAACTGGTGTAGTATTGTGTCTTTCACCAGATCCGTCACTGATTTAAGTGTTTTCACTCAGTCAATTAATACTAAAGTTCACACTACCGCAATCATAACGGTTGTCAATGCAGTACTTTAGGATCGAATCCACAGAGACCAAAGGTACACTACAATTCTCACAATTATGAAATTAAGCTAAGACAAGAATATGGTTGGTTTTGGAAAAGTAATGAAAGCAATTAAAACGATGTGAATTCAATAAAGGGAAAGCGTTAGGTCAAGGGTTTATTCTCAGGAATCTAGAGATCATGAATCAGACAACTATTCAGGGAATAATTAAACACAAGTTTCAAACTCAAACATAGATATTAACCAATCCACTTCCGTGCTCATAGAATTCTAGATCAGCTTTAACGAGCAGGTTCAATATGTTCATGAATCGCCTTAATACACTTCCGCGCTCTTAGGACAATTCGCTCGCTTATGTTCTTTCTAGCAACCTAATACACTTCCGCGCTCTTAGATTAAGCCCTAGTTCATAGACCTAACGGTCAGCTCAAGCCTAAGCAATAAACACAACAATAAGCGAAAACCACGAAAGATAAATCTCTATTTGTATCTAATTCAATGATTCATGGATCCCCTTGAAACCCTAAACCTAACTAATGAACTACTCAGACATGGAAACAGAGAACAAGCAAAGAGATGAAGAAGACATAGTATAGATTAAGAGAGAAAGGGTTTAGAATTCTTCTCAATAGATGCCAAGATTCTTCTCCAAAGCTTACAATGATCAAGAGCAAAAAGTCTGAATAGAATAATGAGCGGTTAAAGTATCTGTAAAAAGCGGTGCCGTCAAAGAGGCTAAAAATAGAGTATATATAGGTCCTAGGTCGAATTAGGTCAGAATAGGCAGTTTCTAGGGCAAAACAGGAAAATCAGAAATTTCATTTTTCTTCTTGTCGGCCTGCATCGACCGATGCACTCCTTGTATTGGTCGATGGTCATTTCTCTGGACACGTTGCATCGATCGATTGCCGATTCCCTGGTTGTGTTACATCGATCGATACTGGATCTCCTGTTGGGGTTGCATCGACCGGCTCCATTCTGCATCGATCGATGCTGAAATCTCTGGTGGTGTTGCATCGACCGATTCTGCTCTTTTCTTCACGGTTCTATGCGTTTTTGCCCTCGTAACTCCAATTTCTTCCTTAAACGCCTTTTTACCTGAGATATCTAAATAAAGGACTAAAAGACTCTAAAAACGGACTTTGACTCGATAAAACATTAAAAGAAACACCAAAACATACGTTAGAAAACGGTAAAAACCAAGTATATCAGTCACGCTTGCCATAAATATAGTCGATTTTTCTAGACTTATATTTAGGCCTGAGAACGATGCAAAATTTTCGAAGACGTCTAGTATTCCTTTGATTGATCTTTTTTTTCCATCAGAAAAAACCATCATATCATCTGCAAAGCAAAAATGAGTCAGTCTTAGATTTTCGAAGTAGGGTTGGTAACCAAATTTGCGAGTTCAGCATCTTCGNCTTCTCAATAGATGCCAAGATTCTTCTCCAAAGCTTACAATGATCAAGAGCAAAAAGTCTGAATAGAATAATGAGCGGTGAAAGTATCTGTAAAAAGCGGTGCCGTCAAAGAGGCTAAAAATAGAGTATATATAGGTCCTAGGTCGAATTAGGTCAGAATAGGCAGTTTCTAGGGCAAAACAGGAAAATCAGAAATTTCCTTTTTCTTCTTGTCGGCCTGCATCGACCGATGCACTCCTTGTATTGGTCGATGGTCATTTCTCTGGACACGTTGCATCGATCGATTGCCGATTCCCTGGTTGTGTTGCATCGATCGATACTGGATCTCCTGTTGGGGTTGCATCGACCGGCTCCATTCTGCATCGATCGATGCTGAAATCTCTGGTGGTGTTGCATCGGTCGATGCACTCCTTGCATCGACCGATTCTGCTCTTTTCTTCACGGTCCTATGCGTTTTTGCCCTCGTAACTCCAATTTCTTCCTTAAACGCCTTTTTACATGAGATATCTAAATAAATGACTAAAAGATTCTAAAAACGGACTTTGACTCGATAAAACATTAAAAGAAACACCAAAACATACGTTAGAAAATGGTAAAAACCAAGTATATCAGTCACGCCTGCCATAAATATAGTCGATTTTTCTAGACTTATATTTAGGCCTGAGAACGATGCAAAATTTTCGAAGACGTCTAGTATTCCTTTGATTGATCTTTTTTTTCCATCAGAAAAAACCATCATATCATCTGCAAAGCAAAAATGAGTTAGTCTTAGATTTTCGAAGTAGGGTTGGTAACCAAATTTGCGAGTTCAGCATCTTCGAAAGGACATTCATGCATATCACGAAGAGGTGTGGAGATAATGAGCATCCCTGGCGTAACCCTCGGCTACTATGGAAGCAACCCGCTAGCTCACCATTTACTTGAACCGAGAACGAGGCCGTGGTGATACAAAGCTTGATCCAATGGACGAACTAGTCTGGTAAGTTCAGAGCCCTTAGAGTGGACAGTAGGAAGGACCACTGTACCGAGTCGAAAGCCTTTGAGATATCAATTTTCAGTGCACATTTAGGGGAGATTGTATCTTTGTGATAATTCTTGACCAGTTCTGAAGCGAGCAAAATGTTTTCCATCAATAATCTGTCTTTTACGATAGCAGATTGGTTTGGCTCGATGATCTTTGGGAGTAGCGCTTTCAATCTATTTGCGAGGATTTTGAGATGACTTTGTATAGCACGTTGCAACATGATATTGGCCTGTAGTCTTTCATTTCTTTCGATGATGTTGTCTTCGGAATGATCGCTAAAATTGTGGAATTTACCCCCTTGGGTAGGAATCCTTTCACAAAAAAAGATTGAATAGCACATACGAAGTCTTCCCCCAAAACTGACCAGCCTGCTTTAAAGAATTCGCTGGTGAAACCATCAGGTCCCGGCGACTTGTTTCCCGACATTGCAAATAACACTTCTTTAACTTCTTCTTTTGTTACTGTTTTACACAGACTTACTCTTTCTGTCTCGCTGCATCGGAATTCCAGAATTTCCCGAAGCATATCTTCAGATATACCATTGTACTCGCTCGGTGTGGGAGATAGGAATTCTCTAAAAAACTTTCAGCCTCTGCTTTTATTTCATTTTGTGTCACAGCAGCATTTCCGTCCCTTTTTCTTAGCTCCCTGATTGTGTTTTGTCCCTCTCTAATTCTAGTAGCACGGTGGAAATGTTTATTGTTTCCGTCTCCTACTTGCAGCCAATGTACATTTGATTTTTGGTGCATAAATTTTTCCTCAATCACTGCTAATCTCTCCCATTTATCAAATGCTCGTTTCTCAACTTCCATTGCCTCTTTTGATGGATTCTTCAATGTTTCTGTTTGACTTGCACAGAGATCCTCATGTGCTATCTTTGTTGTCCTTTGTAGGTCTCCAAACTATTTTTTGCATAACTTTCGTATGTTTGTCTTCAGGCCCTTCAATTTTTTTGAAATGCGAAACATGGCAGACGTTGAGATGAATAACTTCTCCGTATTTTTCCAATAATCAACCAGCTCTGGTAGAAAATCCTTTGTCTCCATTAGTGCATTTGTAATTTGAACGGTCTTCTTGTCTTTAACTTTTCAGCTTCAATATGAATGCAGCACCTTAAGTGATCAGAGCATCCACCTGATTCGAATACACAGTAGGATTGAGGATATGAATCATACCATGCATCACTCATTTGTACACGATCAAGTTTTTTGCATACAATGCCTTTGTCTCTTTTATTTGACCAAGTGTATTGCGGACCATGGTATTTCAAGTCCGCTAGTGAACCGTATCGGATGATGTCTTGGAAATATCTCATACCCATTGGTATTTGTGGTGAGTCGTTGTACCCAGAATGCTCTTCCCCCTCCAAGATCTCGTTAAATCCCCGAAGATCAAACAGGGTTTGTTTATAAACAAAAGTGAGTCTTGATGATTTTTTAAGTCCTCCCATAGTTCCTTCCTCTCCTCAATAAAATTTGATGCGTAAACGAAGGAGCAGAAAAACTCCGAAGCCGAACCTTCCAATAAGATTGAGCACGTGATTAGTTGCCCACTTTTAAAGAATGGTGTCACTTTTACTTCCGGACTCCACACCACCCAAATTCTCCATAGTCTATTGAACTCATAGTTTGGTAGGAAAGACCAATCCTTATAAACCTTTGAATCGATTCTCATGGATTTCCCCTCCTTCACTCTTGTTTTCAGCACACATCCAAATTTGAAATCGCTTTTCTTCACCCAATCCTTGACTACATTATGTTTAGTATATTTGTTAAATCCTCTCACATTCCAAAAAAAACCCGACATCAGAGATTTACCCGAGGAGACCTTCTTGTTGAATTGATTTGATTCTGGATCTTTGCTTTTTGAGATCTGTATTTTTAGATCTACTGGAGGTTTGCCATTGTTCTTCAGGTTGCAATGCAGGGACTGTTTTATCTCTGTCCCTTTCTCTAAAACTTTCTTTTCGATAGAAGTTGTAGTTTCCTCTTCCTTCTTCTCGTTACTCGTTTTTTTATCATCATGTTTCTGACTCTGCTCTGTTTTATCTTTCTCTTTTTCTCGATATTCCTCGGTTTCCCCCTTCTTTACCACTGCATTATCGTCCTTACTTTCATCAATTAATACCGAGTATCGTGATGCTAATATCGAAACATGACCATACTCTAGAGCCTTTCCTTGTTTATCTGGACTTCTCCCCATTTTTCCTGGAGAAACCTTTGTCCACTCACCCTCTTCATGCTCTGTATTCATCACCATTGTTGATGCTGCTGCATCAGATAGTTTCGAGCTTTCACTTGCTTTGTCAACTACAATCTCGATTTCCTTTGGTTTCTCCTTTTCTTTATCAACATAAACAATGGTTAGAGAGTTCTCTGAACTATTTCCATCCACAATTTCCGTTGTAATTGGTTTGCTTTTCTTGTCTTCCATCAATGACCCTGTATCAGCTAAACAAACTGTGCGTAAATGTCCCCATTTATCACATTTTGAGCAGCGAGGTGGCAGCCACGGATAGCTGAATTCAACCGTAGTATTGTTCCCATTGATATTGAAATTCATGAGTTTTGGTAACTCCTTTGTAAGGTCTGCCTTGATAAAGATCTTTGCAATTTTGAAATCGACACACTGTGCAGTTTCCGGGTGAAGCCGGTCATGGATTCCCACTGCACTGGTGATGAAGCTCAATCCTTGCCAAGAGAACATGTCCATTGGAACCTTTTTTAGGTGCACCCATAGTGGAACCGACTTAACTTCTGGTGACCTCTCTTCCACGAATGGTGTCCTTTTTGACATAATCACCGGGATTTCTGCCAAGTTCCACATACCTCTTCTTAGAATTCTGTTCCGAGTATCAATGTTTTGAATCCTGAACTTCATTGTTGTTGAGTTGATAAATATCAATCTGATTTTTGTCTCCTAATGCCCATATATTGTTGACAATTGAATGAACCTTCGCTACATGAGGAGCTGTTACAAAGAATTTCCCAATCAAGAAATCTTCCCACAATGGCGAAGCGTTTTTAAGGATCTCATCGGGAACCTTCACTGAGCTCACGCAATCCTTTACTGAAATCTGAACATCATATTTTTTCAAAACTTTCTTCTTTTGCACCATGCACATTAACCCACAAACCAGTTGCAAAGTATGAAGGTAACTTCGATTCTGTTTTCTCACCAACACCTGAAGTATCATCAGTTACAACCACGGCGTCGACCTTCATCATGCCTCCACCATCTTGGCCAGCTGAGAAGACCTCCGGCAACACCATCCCCGAACAGAGCTGAAGTACCGATTCACTTTTTGAAATCCCCACAACATCAGAATTACCAGTCGAACCTTCCTTACCATCTCTCTCCTTCTTCGAACCACCAGCATCTTGCCTAGGCGAAGAGACCGCCGGCGAAGACATGCCGTGAAGCAGCTCCGATGAAGATTATCGGATCCAAGAGAATCCGATGATGAAAAGAGAAGAAACTCTGTCGCACTTTTTTCTCCACTAATCGCACTTTTTCTCTCTCAAATAGTAACTTCTCTCAAATAGTTCTTTACAAACGCTATTGTCCCATTCCCAATTTCACGATAAAAAAGTATAATGAAATGTGTCTAATAGACTTCAACGTTAAAGGAGTGCACCAAAAGCGTGGAACTATTTTTAGAGTCACTGATTTAATTTTCTTCTAAAAAGAAACTAAAAAAAACAATAATTTAAGAATCAATGTATCTTTCAAGGTTTTTGAAACGTGTGATGGATTTACTCGTCTTGAGTCGTCTCCGAATATGTAATCAATTTTCCAATACAACACAGTATCAAAAATTGCATTTATTGTTGTTCCAAACTGTGATTTATGCTCTTTGGAAAGAATGGAATGCTAGGCTTCATTTTTCAACTTCAAAACCGTCTTTGCAAGTTATTCAAGAGAATCAACATATTATTTGGAGCAAGGTCGTTAGTCTCGATCGTTCTTCTCCACAAGTTCGGCCACAATATGAAGAATCATACCTTTTTTTTTTTTTTTGAATTACTAGGAGGTTATGGGCCAAAACCCGTACATCCCCCAGGCCCGGGATCAAAGCATGTTATATAGTCATGTCCCAAGCGTCACTCGATCCTGAGATTTCTAGGCTTTGCCTTTGGTACTTTTCTAGTTGAGCTAACGACATTTGTTCATACCCTTTTTTTTTTTTATTATTATAGGAATGAAGAGGTTGCAAATAATTACAAAGAAGCTAAGCCGAAAGAACTGATAATGACCGAGTGAAGTTTAGGATGCCAAATTTGCATTAAATTATTAAATCATTGCCTTGTACTTCTTGCTAAAATAGTATCACAAATATAACGGTCTAGTCGCTTGAATAATACTTGCCGAGGTATTGAGATCCCATTGTGAATCCTACCATTGCGTTCCTACCAAACACTATATATGAGCGCCTGAGTACCTAATCTCCGCAAGATCTGAAGCGGTGATCTACTATGAGATGAAAGCCAAACATGGAGCGATGTCCATGTGTGGAATAATACTGGGCAACAACCTTGCCAGTGAAGCATTAGTTCCCAAAGACGCTTAGTTGTTTCATAGTGGAGAAAAAGATGATCCCTTGTCTCTTCGAACCGGTTACACAAACATCATTTCAGAGAAATTGGCGTCTCTCAAGCAGCTAGACGCGATTGTGTCGGCATACAGTCCAAGTTTGTTACTAATAAGTAAGATTTTTCTTAAGAATCAATACTGAAGCTTACTCATATCATCGTAGTACTTAATGTGTCAATCCAATTGGGGTTTAGTTCAATACAACAAGAATGCAAGAAACTCTCTAATTTAAGCAAACAAGTGGTTTTGATTTTATCTAGCAACCTAATGATTCAAATTGAAAGCAAGCAAATAAACAAACACTAAACAAGATTAAGAATTTGATAAAGGCAGACCCTTGGATGAGGTTATGGACTTTGGTGACTTCTATGAGCAATCTAAGATGTCAACACACATAATCAAGCAATTTCCCTTAGTTTAGAACACTTAAACAAGATTAATCCACTCTCATGGCCTTAATCACTTTGCTAATCAACTAATCAACTAATCAAGAACAAACTCTCATTTGTGAAAAGTCAATCAACAAGCATTAATCATAAGTTCTAATAGCCCTAATACCTTTAAACAACTACTCCCATAGGTTAAGCAAGTAAAATCTCTTATTTCGTTCTTTGGAGAATTTCATCGAACACCTTGTGTGCATGAAATTCCCTATGATCTAGATTAACTTTCTCAAACATAATCTAGCATTATGAACACTAAATAAGAGAGGGAAGATGTAATCTAAGCCCTAGACATCCTAGATCAACCACAAAATCCCCTAATTTACCTCATCCATGAGCTCTAAAAAGACCTACTCACTAATCATGGTGAAACCTTCAAATCCCATAAGGAAGATGATTGAATCCATGATTAGGGAATAGAAAGATTAAAATAAAAGAGAGATTAGAGAGATTAAGAAGATTCAAACTTTAGATTGCATAAATAAAAATGAGATCTCTTGCAAAA
>PKMM01018184.1:501131-521306 GCA_002933915.1 Eutrema heterophyllum
AGGTGGAAAGATTAGTAAACAAAGAAAAATAAAACTTAGTCTCAAAAAGAGTCCTAATCTCTATGGCTATTGCTAAACCTCCCCGGCAACGGCGCCAAATTGATAATGAACTTTTTACGGTTCGCACAATTAACCCATTGTGCACAATACCACAATCTAATGGTATGTCATTGTAGCACTTAGGGATCGAATCCACAAGGAGGCACGAGAATAACACACAGAGAATACGAGACACTTCTTAATCTAAGCTAATCAAATAAAGGTTTTCTAATGATCCTAATCAATTTAAAGACAAGATAATAATTAACCAAGCATATAACAAAGGTAATTAAAAGACTAACAAGATTTGAACTAAAACGTAACGAAAACGATTTAAACAAGAATAAGAAAACGAACTTCGGGTAATGGTAATCGACTTGGACATTCTCTAGCTAAACCATGATACTCGAACAATGTTAATCCTTAGGCTTTAGATCACTAATTTAGACTAATCCACTTCCATGACAATAATCACTTAATTGAGAACAAACTTCCATTTGCAATTAAATGATCAACAAGCATTAATCTCAAGTCTAAATAGCCATTAAACACCCTAGACATCCATTTCCATAGGCTAGGAATGTAAAACACTTGCTAAGTTTGGTTGAGGAATTTCATCGAACACCTTCCGGGCGTGAAATTCCCTAAGTTCTAAATCAACTTTGTCAAGGCTAATCTAGCATTAATCACACCTAACAAGTAAGGATTCTTCATAAACTAAGTCCTAAGCCTCATGATTTAGCAAGAAAACATCTAATCTACCATACCCAAAGTTCTAAAGAAACTACTCACAAACCATGATAATCTCAACAAATCCTATGTAGGAGGTGTTTAGATTCATGGTTAGATTACTAGAAATAGATAGATAGAGAAAACAAACAAGAACTTTCATAAAAACACCAAGAATCTCTTAAACTCTCTCTAAAATCGTGTTTACATCAGCTAAAAATGAGATATATCCCCAAATAATAAGGTTTTTGGCCTAAATAACAAAGTGGGTCGGAGGTTGCAGCGGTCTGTAGTTGCCCGATGCAGCTGACCGATGTGGGTTTCCGGTTTTGCTTCGTTTGCGCACCAGACAGACATGCGCTTGCTAAAGTTGTCGTATCTCTTTAACCGCTGGTCGGAATGAGTTGAAACCACTTCCATTGAAAAGCTAGCTCAACTTCCTATAACTTTCATGAAGATCCCCGAAGCTAAATCCAAATGGAAAGTCTTCTTCTGACACGATCGTTCAGTCCCCTCGGACGGACTCTGCATTTTTGCTCCGGAGGAAACCACAGTGGCCAGCTCTTGCCCGCTGCATGCCCGCTGTGAATCTCTGTGTTTTTGACGGGTGAATCCGCAGCGGCCTGCCTTCCACCGCTGCACTACCCCGCTGCAAGCTTCAGGTAGTTCATTCGCGCGCCAGACGGACATGTGCTCACTAAATTTGCCACATCTTTTGAACGGCTGCTCCGAATGACGTGAAACCACTTCCAAACGAAAGTTAATTCAATTATCTACGACTTTGATGAAGTTCCCTAAAGCTAAATCTTAATGTAAACCCTTCATATGAGTCGATATTTAAAGCACTTCGGATGGCCTCTACATTTTCCTTGATTTTTGGGCATAGTTCTTGCTCCAAACTGGTTCCTTTTTCCCCATAATCTTTCTCCAAGCTTCACAATGCTTCCATAAGCTCCAAATAGTACCTAAAAGACTCCATAACACACAAACACATGCAAGAACTAACCTAAGACTCACTAACTCTAAAATGGATGCAAACTAGACCAAAAACCATGAAATGAATGCAAAAAGTCACAAAATGCTAACTTCAATGATTTCTAAAATGGGCTAAATTATGCAACTATCAGCTGGCAAAGGAACAAAAGTGATTTCCAGGGATCAAAATTAAGGCTTATTTTTTCAGATCAAAACCCTAAAGCCTTAACCCTAAAATTTGCCGCCAAAGAAACACTAACCCTAACTTTCCGAAGAAGAAAACCATAACCTGATAAGGAAGCTCTTAATCCCCGAGTAAAAGTCTTTTGGAACGTGGCTCACTTCATTCTAAGTTTGGCTGGAGAAGGAGTTGAGCCAAAGAGTGATTGAAAAGAAGTGTTGGGCCGAAAGAATCATCAGACAAAGTGACGAGCATGTGGTTAAAGAAATCTCACAAGTGAAAGGAAGTAATTAAGCTTATTCTAAAAGGGATCCTAAGGTTTTAATAGCTTATTTTTTGTGGCCCATAGCTAGAAGAAGAGAAGTCCAAATGTGTGAAGCACAAGAAAATCATTAAGGGAATCTCGACTTTCTGCGATAAGTGGCGGACCAAGAAAATATTTTTACGGGAGTCATAATTTAAATTAAAAATTATTTATTTAAAATTTTATTAATGACAAAAATTATATAGTACATAAAGCAAGTGTATAGTTTATAAAATGTTTTAAAGAAAACCAAACTAAATTAATATTATAACAAATGTGTATATTGTCAAAAAAAAAGAAAAATTAATCGTGACAAATATTGATACATCTAGATATCTAGATTAGATTGTTATCATAGAAAACTTTTGAAGACATAAATGGAAAAACGAATTAAATTTTGATGAAAAATATAAAACTAATGAAGAAACAAATGAGGAAACAAATAAAAGAAGAAAATCACCATTTATGGAAGAATATCATAAACAAGGGAAGAGAGAAAAAAAAATTGACAAAGGAATTTTGAAAAATGATAAAAATCAAAACTTGCACAAGGGGGTGCAATAAGGAGGTTTCAACCAATTGAGTCACATATTTTTCACATGTTTACCTTACAAATATGTTTTATATTATTTAAGGGGTGTCAGCTGACCACCCTACATACAAGTGGGTCTACCTCTGTTTGCGATTATACCTAGGGTTCCCTCCCCACTTCTATATAAAGAAGAGCCTCGATTTGTGAAGATCATATAATGTTCTTGCGGCGAAGCCCTGCCGAATCACGCTGGAGCCACTACCGTCGAGCCACCTCAAAAGAGGAGCCACCGCAGCCTCCTAGAAGGAAAATCTGACCCGTTTTGGGAGAGAAGAGAAACGGATTGGCAAATCCAATCTGAACGATCTGATAATTGGTAAGGATATATGTGACTCCTAGATCTAGCTATAGCCGCAAGCGATTTGTCATTTGAAGTTATGGTTTAGAAGATATTTGCGTTTTTCCAAGACATGTTTGCGCAAATTGAATCCGCGAGCATTCCACTTCATAAGCATTTTGCAGTCGATCCAGAATCCGATTTACATATCATTGAAAAGCTCTCGAATCCAGCTTTTCAAATTATCCTTCTGATCCAAACTCCGAGGTATGACCCAAACGTTACGACTAATTCTTTCCGGTCAAGTTTCCGTCCATCCAAAACCCTAGTTATATTTTAGGAAAGTTATGTATTCTGAGAATTTCAATTTATGTAAAGTATATTTATGGAAAATCCATTTATGACAAGTCTATTTATGGAAACTCTATTTCCAATCGCAGAGTTCAGGACATCGCTTCTCATCTTCAATCGCTTTGACAACTATTTCTTCTACCGCATCGGACGCTATCTCTAATCATCATTTTGTAGGTTCTATTAGACTAAAGTGGGGATGTGTTCTAATAATTCCTCCAATACAATATTTAGTTTATTATTAGGCGTATGGTGTCTAGTAGATGGATGGATGTGTGATATTGGTTAATGATTGCTGTTAATGATGTTGGTTGTTGCTTTAGTAGTCTCATATGTGCATCATTCTTACATTATAACTAGATTAAAGAAATGTAATAATGTTTAAAAAGAAATGGATTGAAATGTAATGTTAAAAAGAAAATGAATTGAAATGGTAATAATTGTATGATCGATATTTACATCATTATTAAGTTGAGAGTGTAGAGTATATAAGAAAATGAATCATATGTCAATATATTTATCCTAGTGTCTCTCTTGTAATCTCCTTATATATACCTTGTAAATCATTCCCTAATATATCATTCAACCATTACATTTACATGGTACCAGACCAAAGATACCTAAAAACCTAAATTTGTAGCCGCCACTCTTCCTCTCTTCAAAACTTCATCTTCTTCCTCTCTTCCCATCATGTCTTCCTCAGATTCACCGGGTGCTTCTTCTGAAACTATCATGGTTGCTGGTTCCCAATAACTACTCAACGTCAATATGTCCAATGTCACCAAGCTTAATGCTTCCAACTTCCTCATGTGGAGTCTCCAAGTCCATGCTTTGCTTGACGGTTACGATCTCCCAGTGTATTTGGATGGATCCACCGCTGCTCCACAACTTACCATTACCAGCGATGGCATTGTCTCTCCGAACAATGTATACACACTCTGGAAAAGGCAAGATCGATTGATCTACAGTGCCTTGCTTGGTGCTGTCACCAACGCTCTTCAGCCTCTCCTGTCAAAGACCAAAACCGCTGCTGAGATCTGGAGCACACTTACCTCCACCTACGCTGCGCCTAGCCGTTGATCATGAGGATCAGATTGACTATATTCTCGAAGGGTTGCCAGATGACTACAAGCATGTCGTGGATCAGATTGAAGCACGAGATTCTCCACCCTCACTCACAGAGATTCATGAGAAGCTTCTCAATCAATAAGTCAAAATTCAATCCATGATGACTTCTTCACCATCTCTTCCCGTCACTGCCAATGCTATCAACTACAAGGGCAACAATCGGAATCAGAATCAGAATCAACATAAGTCAACTCATGGACACAACAACTGGCAGCCGCCGCAACAGTTTGCTCCTCGACAACCACAATACACGCCGCGACCTTACCTTGGAAAATGCCAAATATGCGGTGTCACTGGTCATAGTGCAAGACGGTGCCTTCATTACCAACAGATCGGCAATTCTTCTCAGCTAAACATGCAGGTGCCGTGGCAGCCGAGAGCACATCTAGCTGCTGCCCCATACAATGCTGCTAATTGAATCATGGACAGTGGTGCGACTCACCACCTTACCTCCGATCTCAATAACCTGGCTCTCCATCAACCTTACAACGGTGGAGAAGCGGTGACAATTTCAAATGGAACATGCCTGGCCATTTCACATACTGGTTCCTCTTTCATCTCTACACCTACTGGCAATCTTAAATTAAAAGATGTCTTATACGTACCCGATTTACAACGCAATCTTATCTCGGTGTATCGTATGTGCAATAATAACCAAGTTTCTGTTGAATTTTTCCCCGCCTCCTTTCAGTTGAAGGATCTCAGCACGGGGGCCTGATTGCTCCAAGGCAGTACCAAGAATGAGTTGTACGAGTGGCCGGCTTCTTCCGTTTTCCCTTCCGCAAACTTTGCTTCCCCTACACCAAAAACAGACATCACATCTTGGCATAATCGACTTGGCCACCCATCTTTTTTCAGTTTTAAAAACTTTTGTTTCCTAATTTTTATTACATGTTTCCGATTCCTTGTATAAAAATTTCCCTTGCTCAAATTGTTTCATAAACAAAACCCACAAACTCCCTTTCTCTACAAATACAATCACCTCTAATCACCCTCTTGAGCTTCTAAATAGCGATGTGTGGACATCACCAATTACTTCTGTTGATAACTACAAATACTATTTAGTTATCACAGATCACCACACTCGCTACACTTGGCTATATCCACTTAAACACAAATCGCAAACACATGAAAATTTCATTGCCTTCAAAGCTCTAGTTGAGAATTGATTTCAGCGGAAGATTGGTACCTTATACTCCGACAACGGCGGTGAATATACTGCTCTCTGCATCTTCCTGTCTGACCACATGATTTTTCATCTCACAAGCCCGCTACATACACCGGAGCACAACATAATCGCAGAACGGAAGCATAGACATATTTTTGAAACTGGTCTTACTCTTCTCGGCCAATCATCAATGCCACCGAGTTACTGGCCACAGCAGTGTACCTCATCAGTCGCTTTCCAAGTCCAATTCTCAACAATGCAACGCCATATGAAAGATTATTCCAACAGCCACCAAATTATCTAAAGCTACGTGTCTTTGGTTGTCTCTTCTTCCCCTGGCTCAGACCGTATACCAAACACAAGCTTGAGGAGCGATCGACTCGGTGTGCTTTTATTGGGTACTCACTCACGCAGAGTGCGTATCTGTGTCTCGGCAAAGAAACGGGAAGGATCTACACATCGCGTCATGTGCAATTTGTAGAGAACTCATTCCCGTTTGCAACGCCATCGATTCCCGCTGAAATGACTCCAGATGTAGCCAACACAGCTCTCGAACCACCAACTACGATTGTGCCATCAACACCGCTCGTCATAGCTCCTTCCGTCGCACCACCCAGCTCAGATCCTCACCACTGACAGCAATCACCTACGTTACCGGCACCATCTCCGCCTTTGCCACCGTCAACAACTCTGCCACCGACCCGGCCACCGGCTCCGACATCCCCTCTACTCAACGTGTCATCTTCTCCAACGCGACATACAAGTCGCACAAACCCAGAAAATACTAATCGGGCCCTCCACTTACACTCTCATCAAGCCCAAACATACCTCACCCAACATAAATCCAGGCCCAATAACATCAAGCCCAACACCACATATCGACCAAAATCAATCTTCTTCTCCATTGTTAATTTCTCCCTCTCCTCAAATACCGTCATCGGCGACTGAAAATCCACCATTACCACCACCAAATCAAATTACACCGATCAACCACCACCCTATGCAAACCCGAGCCAAAAATCACATCACCAAACCAAAATCTAAATACTCCCTCACCGTCGCCAAAACACCCATGATTCCCACCCTATGCAAACACCAGTGAATCAAGCCTTGAGAGATGAAAAGTGGAGGAATGCCATGTCAGTCGAATTCAATGCAGTGGCTAGGAATGGCACTTTTGATCTGGTTCCACCTTCACCAAATCAAAATGTCATCCCTACAAAGTGGATATTTACACTTAAGTATCTTCCTAATGGGGTGCTTGATAGGTACAATGCGAGGTTAGTGGCACGAGGGTTTAATCAGCAATACATGCTGGATTATTTGGAGACGTTTAGCCCCGTAGTCAAATCGACGACGGTGCACTTGGTTCTAGAACAGGCAGTTCGGCGTTCATGGACTATACGACAACTCGACATCAACAATGCATTCCTACAAGGAACTCTCATTGATGAGGTTTATGTCACGCAGCCACCGGGATTTGTTGATCCAGATCGTCCACATCATGTTTGTAAGCTAAACAAAGCACTTTATGGACTCAAACAAGCACCACATGCTTGGTATGAAGAGCTCAAAGCTTCTCTTCTTGCTGATGGCTTTCGCAATTCAAGTGCAGATACATCGTTTTCACTTACATTCGAGGTACTGATGTGGTATATATCTTGGTCTATGTTGATGATATTGTGGTTACGGGAAGTAGTGATGCGCTTGTTACAAAGGTGATTTATGCGCTTGCTAACCGGTTTTCTCTGAAAGACCTTGGGCATATGAGTTATTTCTTGGGCATTGAAGCAACTCGCACAGCCGCTGGTCTTCATCTGATGCAGAGGAAGTACGTTATTGATCTCCTCACCAAGACGAAGATGCTCGATGCCAAACCTGTCTCTACTCCGATGGCTCCTCATCCGAAGCTATCACTCAAATCTGGTTCACCTTTATCAGATCCGAGTACTTACAAAATGGTGATTGACAGCTTGCAGTATTTGGCGTTTACAAGACCATAAATTGCGTATGCGGTAAACAAACTCTCTCAGTTTATGCACGCTCCGACGGATGATCATTGGCAAGCGGCTAAGCGTGTTCTCCGCTATCTCACTGGTACTCCATCTCATGGTATTTTTCTTCGCGCTGACTCCCCTCTTACATTACATGCATTTTCTGATGCGGACTGGGCTGCTGATGTCGATGATTATGTGTCTACAAATGCATATATTATCTATCTTGGTTCTACTCCCATTTCATGGTCTTCAAAGAAACAAAAAGGTGTAGCGAGGTCATCAACTGAGGCTGAGTATAGAGCTGTGGCAAATACTGCAGCAGAACTTCGGTGGGTCTGTTCTCTTCTCACAAAACTTGGCATTACAATACCATCTCCGTCGGTTATCTATTGTGACAACGTCGGAGCTACCTACTTGAGTGCAAATCCGGTTTTCCATTCGAGAATGAAGCAGTTAGCTCTTGACTACCACTTTGTCCGAGATAATGTGCAATCTGGAGCCGTTCGAGTGTCACATATTTCAACAAAGGATCAGCTTGCGGACACTTTGACGAAACTACTCTCACGCGCACAATTCTCGGAATTATATGGCAAGATTGGAGTGACACAAGTCCCTTCATCTTGAAGGGGCATGTAAAGTATATAAGGAAATGAATCATATGTCAATATATTTACCCTAGTGTCTCTCTTGTAATCTCCTTATATATACCTTGTAAATCATTCTCTAATATATCATTCAACCATTACATTTACAGAGAGTTGGCAATGCATGTTAGTATTTAAGAGTGTGGCTTGAATGCCAATGTATGACCGGTGAGGACACTGTTACGACCGTTGTGTACAGTGTTGTTTGACGACCTACAACGAGAGATTAATGTGAAGTTGTAGTGATCGAGAAAAGGCTGACAAGCCATTGTCAAACCCTAGATTGGGTGGTGGCACTTTGTGACTTGTCAAACCCAGTATGGGCGGTGGCAGAGAATGAGTATCTTAGAAGAGAGGTCATTGAGAATGTGAAGAGTCAGGATAGGTCTGTTTGAGGTCTTGCATTAATATTGTTGGCTGCATTTATTATTTGACATTACTATTGCATTTATTAGCTAGCATGTTGCGTTTATTAATGATTAAATATCGTATTGTGAATCTTGTGGACACTCGTGCCCACCCCCTGAGTAGCGTTGTTGCTCACCCTTTTTCATTTTCCAAATAGGGTTTAAGGGGCGTTTTGGTGTGTAGTGCAAGTCAAGCTATTCAGTGGGAATTTTCCGGGGATAGGGTCTCACTCATCATGTGCCTAAAAGCTTATATCCTGAAGAATCACACATATCTACTTGGTTCTGGTACATCCAATAGACTCCTTCTATTCCATTGAATTGTTTGGTTTTCTAGTGTCCTTCATCTATTTTTATAACATGGATCATTATACTAAATGCTTTGTTTCCTTGGTTCATCTTTCTTTCTAATTCTTTAGAAGAATATTTTTAACTTTTAGGTTCCAAATAATACCTCAAGTCGGGTATAAATATTTCCCTTAGTGTTAAGAGAATCTCTTATCGCCACATGTAATTTAGAATGATATAGACCACCTTTCATGAAATCGCTAACTCATGCCATGTGATCTGAAAAGTGTCGGTAATCATCAACTCATGCCATGTGATCCGGAGAGTGTAAACATTTCATAATGTTTATCAACTCGTGCCAAGTGATCTGGAGAAGTGTGAAAATTGACCAACTTGTTCCAAGTGATCTAGAAAAGAATGGAATTAGGGGATCAATGGTCCAATAGGGAGGGAGGCAGCCAGCCAGGTGATTAGGCATATGGACAACCATATAGTCACAAGACCGAGCATCCAGGCTGCCATACGAACAAGAGAACAGACAACCCGACATCACGAGAGCCAGGCAACCTTTACACAGGGCCGGCCCTGAGCCCAAGAAAAACAAGCATGGGTTTGCGGCCCTTTATATATAAAAATTCCGGCCCTCAAATTCTTAAAAATCTTCTTAGGCTAGTGGTAAAGTGTAGGTGTTTAGCACATCATGTTCGTGAGTTTGATTCTCATGAAACGGTTTTTTTTTTTCCGATAAATCAACTGAAACCGAAAACTATTACACGTAAACCAACATAAACCAATATAATTATAAACCAAGGCAATACAATTAAACATTTAATATAAACAAGGAAAAGAATTCCTAATTAAAACCTAAATTCTTAAATCCTAATCACCGTCTTCTCCGACACGGTTTCACGACGACGACACCATCGACTTCATCTTCTCTCAGTCTCTGGCCTTCTTTTGTTTCTTCCTCCTGGTATGTCGATTTTCAATCTCTTACTTCTTATTTTTCTCCATAAATTTCGGTTTTATATGATCGAGACATCGAGTGATTGGTTTTGTTTTATAGCTTTTGTTTAACACATTCATGAATCATGACTTCTTTTTAAGTTTAAAAAAATTATTATAAAACAGCTCATTTTTTCTCTAGCTTGCGGCCCCTTAAAACTCAGGGCCGGCTCTGCCTCTACAAATGACACGTTCGGACATTCGTGCAGGTAAGAAGGCTGTCCGATGCTCCTTTAATATGAGTATCGAGTACGGTGAGTAAAATATCTTCATATGGACCATAGATTATATACGTATCATTAGACTCCCTCCATTTTCATATATTTAACTGGACTTACAACCTCGTACGAAGGTCAGAGCAGACACATAACATGTTATCGTCACATGTGATAGATGAAAGGGACTAGTCATTGTTCGTTGGAAAGATAAAAGCATAGGATGCCCTGGCAATAGGCAGCGACAAATCTGCCAGAACCAGCGAGTAACCTGCATAATCTCTGACAACTTTGTCTCCACGCAAGCAAGCAGGACAAAGAATGTACGTGAAAAGCACTCGAGTGTCTCGGACAGATCCAGCACATAGATCCATTACCCGAACTGACAACCAGACACGTGACTCGATATATCTGTACGAGCACAATATCCTTATGCAGACACCTCTCCTCTTTCGGAGAGGGGGTCCGATTATTCACCTCATTTTCACTAAGTACTTTCGAGCTTTAGACTCACTTTTCTCTCAATTTTCTAAACACTTAGCTTTTCTTTGGCCTTTGAGACCTAGTCTTAACCTTATTCCTACCACTTTCCGGCCATCTCTCACAAACCCAATACTCGTTTTGCTATCGTTTCCACCTCAAAGACCCCCATAAATACACGGATACTTCGCGGATCCACCATTTATTTCGGACCCGAAGTCACCTAAACACCTTCCTTCCTTGTCTTCCGATTCTTTCTGGTTTCCGACGCATTTACCCGTGGTGTTTCTTGTTTTGTTTACAGACTTGAGCGTTGGAGAATCCTCGGAAGACACTTTCATCGTATATTCCGGACTTTGACATATTTGTCTATTTTGTAGAAGACATGCCTGAAAGGACGAATTGAAAATCCTCGAAACACTTCATAAAAGAGAGAACAAAAGAAAAGATGAATATATATTTATCACCTGTTAATATGCAGGGTACTATCTAGGTTTAAATTAGAGTATTTGCTCTACATGGCAATGAAAATGATCATATTTAAGTAAATAAAGGTTATTATATTTGTCAAACTAAGAAAAAGAGGGTAAAACACACGTTTTAAAACTTTTTTTTGTATCTCTATGGCATAAACCGTTTTTCTTGACTTCGCTGGTTTTTTTAATATGAGTATACATGTTATATTACATTATACATAACGACATGAATCTTGTCAAACAAAATTGCATTCTAAAATCGGGACCTTTATGCACAAAAATAATAGATCGCATGTTTATATGAAAAATAGAAGTTCCTTAGATAAGATATCAATTTTTTGTTTTTTTTTTTTAACGCCGAGTAATAATTTACTAAGAGAATTAAAATATTAAAGAGGTTACAAAAACCAGAAAAAAGGATTCAGCAATAGGGATGCGGAGTAAATAACATATTTTTGCTTATATATATGTCTAAAAATTCTTCAGATGAATTGCTCCACTTTTGCTTTTGGAATGGTTAAATCTTCACTGGGATGATCTTCATAGAAATAAAAAAAACATCTATTAACGCTTCAGACTGAATTGACTACGGCTGCCACTCTTTTTATTGCTCCATTAGGAGCCACCAAGACGAGACAACTCTTTATATTGCTCTATTGATAACAACAGATCCACTGAGATCACCGTTCCAAACAGTCGATTAATTAGGAGTCTGCGTTTCAGGCCGCCTTCCGGAGTAATTGTGGTTTGCGCGAGAAACCCACCAGTATCGAATGAATAACCATCAACGATTGAAGCCGGGAAGAACCTTTGTTACCATCCGCTTCTAAACTGTCAGTTACCTCTTCAAAGCGGCTCAACTGAACCAAAGCTTTTGTCTTTCCAAATCCATTAGAAAAATCACACAAAAAAACGAGCAAAAGAAACCAACCAAACCGATATCGGAGCTATAGAAACCTCCTACCATCGGCCTAAATATCAATTATTTAAGGTCTTAATATTGTAGATCATATGTTTACATAACGGAAATATAGTTTTATTACATATTTACAGATAAATATAACATGTTATGAACAATTGGGATTCCTTTTCACATTAAAAAAACCTCCCAAATTAGTTACAAAAAACAAAAAAAAACTCCCAAATTATGATGCAACACGTGTTGGATACAGAGTGGTTTAACCTCGAGAGACAAAGAAGGAGATAAAAGGATCATGCATGCCAAAGCAAAAGCACCGAGTTATTTACTTTGCATTTTGCATGTAAAGTGATCGCGCACATGATAGCCAAAAAGAAGATTCAAAGCTATAAAACGCGTTTTTGCTTTCTTTAATTAAATAGTGATTGGATCCAACTTAAAATCAGTTTAAACATCACCATCTCTTGTTTTGTTTGGAGCTGAAGAAAAGTAAATCCGGTTCAGTTTTAAAACGCTACGTATCTTATCATACCCAAAAAAAAAAATCTCTATCTTAGAAACGATGTAAAATTTGACAACAAAAAATACATGCATTGGGAAACGGCAAACTGACTAAAAGATTTGATTTGGGAAAGTAACACAAAAAGAAATGAAATGAAAGGAAAGGTGAGGCACCGACGCATGACTCCACAAACTCTTCTTTCAATTTCAAACCCGACATTTCCGTTGTCTCTTTCTCTATTTAGAAAAAGACAATACCATTTTCTTACGAGATCGAGATATAATATATTTGGATGCTTTGATATTTGTGAAATATGAGAAAATTCATTTATTAATCATCTAAACGAACAAATAAAAGGGTATCATAATATATGAACAAGAACGATGAACGAATTATTTAGCTATTTTGTAGGTACATGATGTATACTCGAGCCAAATTGCATGTTATGTAGCTATTTTTAGTACATTTATTTTTTGATTTTTCCTTCCTTTAATATTTTGGAAACCTAAAGTTCGAACCTTCTTTTGTTTCCATTTTGTTGAAGGTTATGCAAAAATTAGCACTTTTAAAAGTTTTAAAAGTTTTTCAAGTTTTTTTTTCATTTTTGTAAAATAATTAGATTTTTAGCATTTTTTGTACTGTACACATGCGTTTTTTCCACCTTTGACCTTGTACAGTATTGCGTTACCGCTTTATGTATAGTACACTAGCCAATAAAAAATCGAGGTAAAATGGTCATTTTACTTACTAAAGAACAAAAACAAAAAACAAAAACACAGAAAGTGACAAAAAAACTGAGATAAGTTTTCTAAAAAGTGCCTATATTCACAAATATGTATTTTTCTGAGAGCTTTGCACAGGTTGTCACTTTCTCAATTTTTTGTAAAATATTTAGCCTTTCTGAAAAATATTGGCAAACATAGCACTTAGTATATTGTATACACGTTGACTTTTCAGTCTTAATCATGTACAGTACCGCGCGCCTCAACGTGTACAGTACACAGACCAATAAGAAGTAAGGAAAAAATCGTCATTTGACGTAGAAGAAGACAAAACAAAAAATAAAAAAAAATGAAAGTGACCGATTACTAACGGTTTGAAAATTAAGTGTCAATTGATGCAAATAAGTCTTTTTCTGTCTTTTTTATTCTTATTATTATTATTGAGATATTTGCATTCATTGTCACTTTATCAAAACATATTTTGTGTTCTAACATTTTCCAAAATTTGTAAAAATAAGTAACATTTTCTCCGTTGAAAAGATAATTTTGCCCTTACTTGTTATTGGTCAGTATACTGTACACCGTTGAGGTGTGCAGTACTGTACATGAATACGACTGGAAAGTCAACGCATGTACGGTACATAAAATGTTACTTATTTTTACACCTTTTGTAAAGTGTTAGAACATAAATTATGTTATGATAAAGTGACAATGGATGCAATAATCCCATTATTATTTTCTACAAGAATTTTCGCTTACTCAATTATTGAGGTAGACTATAATTTACACTTATAACCTACAAAGAAAAAGTTATCGAGATAAATTAAGCAAGATACAAAAAGTTATATACGTACACGAGCTAGAGATTAAGCTATACAATGTGATAGAGTAATATTGGGAATTCAATTTATAAAATAAAATAGAATGCATATACAATGATATGTTTACACGTCTCCTTAAAATAGATATACATAGTGTACGTAGGCTAGTCTTGACACAAGAATGAACAAATCAAGGACGTGATAGAGGTTTGGTTACGTCCAGTTTATTGTCACATGTTTCATTTGAGAATGAAAGACAACGTTCACTTCGTGAAATCGGATAAGCACAATCCGGAACAAGGGGGAAGCATCTTTCAACAACGCTTTAATTGTTTGGTTTGCATCTAGGCCAAGCTGGTCTATCTTTCAAAATTTCCATCTAAATGTTGCATTTATTGTAAAACAGTTTTTTTTGGGTTCGAATTAAATTTTACATTCAATTAAAAAAACAAAAAAAAAGAACAACGTTCACACACAAATACATAGCACTATTGTTAATTTGTTATCACAATAGTTCACTAGTGGAAGTGGTGTAGCGAAGCTTAGTTATGTCAACAATGAGTGCATCCGTTATATTTCAAAGGTTGTTTTTTTCAGCTACCGACTTGTTCTCTATCTAGGTGGAAGAGTGAGCGACAATGCGTTCTTTCTTAATTGACATTGCAATCAAATGTTTTCTAATGTACACAAGATAAATTATGGTATAGATAATAGATGTGATCATCTTTATCTGCTGTCCGATCATTATAAGAGAAAACATGTAAATGAGTTGGATTACTTGTTGAAAAAATTATAAATATACCAACAGCATACGATCTACGTACATACATACCGATCGAATGACAGTTTCGCTGCTAACTTATGATCTGATGTGAATTTGGTGTATAAACTTGGACAGCTTATTGATATCATAAGAGACATTTAGTTTTGTGTCTAGAATGTATTCTAGGTTGCCAATAATTATTGTGAGTTCCGTAAGATTCGAAAGAAGAACACTATAAATTCTTGTTAAGAGAGTATTATCAGCAAGGGCGTCGTAACATATTTAACAGTAAGCATGTTTATGCGCTACATTAGATAAGTAGTATACTTGGACCATAGAGACCAAGATATTTAAGAGAAAACTTACATTAAAAAGATCAATATATTCTAGAACAAATCATGATGGATTTTTAATAATTATTATATGTGAATACTTGATTGGAGAATGGAAAACGAGTTATCTGCCAAAGCATTTTCCAAACCAGAGACCAAAATAACCTATCGTAGTTCATTGTACCAAAGACTTGGTGCTTGTTTTGAAGAAATGTCGTGTATACAAAGAATTTGAGAAAATTTTATGTTGTATAATATACCACAGGAAGGAGAAGATGTTTCCTAAACTACCACATCTACACAATTAAGATAATTGAAATCATATCCCTAATCGTGATTGACCGTGATTGCCAATTGATTGGAACCACATCTCTTGATTGCCAATATATCTCAATATCTCCCTCAAGTGCCTGCAAATTTTGCATGCCCATACTTTCCTTTTTCGTACCTCTCAAGTCTCAAGTCACCACTGATTCAGGCCGCCGTCGGCCATGGTTTTGCCGGCATCCGCGTCGGATCCACCGGATACTAGCCCTCCTTCATCTCAGACTCCTATCTTGTCTTCGACCACCCCTTAAAAAGTTTCATGGAGCTCTCTCCTTTCCGACAAGATTTCAACCCCATCCTACTTTGTTTCATGTGAAGCTATCGATGGCGTGGCGCAAGCCATAGTTCCTCCTGAAGTTTTGGTAGATTCCCAGCCATTGTGGACCAACTATATCGTTGGGTATTTCATTGGAGATGCGCCACATATCGAAACAGTCCATGCTACGGTGAATAAGAGTTGGTCCTCGCCGGATCGACAAACTAAGATTGATGTCCAGTTTCTTAATCCGAAATTTGTTCTGTTTAGAATTGACAACGCTCACACTCGAGCATGCGTACTGCGTTGTCATTTCTGGCATATAGTAGATATCTCCTTGCTGGTGCAAGAGTGGAATCCACGCACATCACATCTTCAACAAGATGTCATCCATGCCAATTTGGGTTTGATTTTAAGGATGTTCTTAATCACCTTTACACTGACAAAAGGCCTTCTATTTCTTGGTAATCTCATTGGTGTGGGACAAAAACTCCATCTAAACACGGAGAGATGCATCCGTCTGGATGTGGCGTGGGTTTTGGTCGTTGTAAACTTAGACAAACCGCTACCAGAGAAAATTTAGCTCACTTCAGACCCAGAGATCACGATTCAGGTGAGTTATACGTGGCTGCCTCCACGATACTCCACTTGCAACAGTTGGGGCAACACTGAAAAGGAATGTGAGCTGATGAGAATGGGTGGAGCAGTAGTAGTGCAGACGAAATCCCCTAGCAAAAATGCACAACTGAAGAAGACACAGGGTAATAATAAGTAAACGAAAAAGAGCACTAGTGAAATCACTGCAGTCCTTGAGCAATCCAAGCAGCTTTTGGCCTCAGTGGAAAAACCAGTAGAGGAAGTAAGCACTACTAAGGAACCCGTAGAGGATGTTACCACAATTGAGAAACCAGTGGACGATATTGGTGAAGAAACAGAGAAAGGGGAGGAGATTAAAGACCAAGAGTGGACTACGGTTCACATAAGTGGACGAAGCTCTCCTCCGAAAAAGTTAATTGATGTTCAAGCAAAGAGCAAAGATCTCCTAGATCAGGTGATAAGGGCATGAAATTCATCTCCTTCCCGATACAATATTCTCTCTAAAGTTACAGAAGACGAACCAGAGGAAGGGAAAATCGAGACAAACGATGATGACGCCAGCTCCTCTTCATCTGAGGAGGATCTCCTCATCATTCATATAAAACTGAAGACTGGTGTAGGGCAGAGAGGTAAGAAAGCTCCTCGGAAGCTGATCACTGTCCGTAGAGATCAAAACATTTCACTTCCAAATACATCGAAGAAGGCTTCCTCACGGAAGCACTAATGAATCATGATGTCTTTCTTTGCGTGGCATACTCAGGGCTTCAATCATATGTGCAAACATAATGCCGTTAACACTTGGATTAGATCCGCTAATCCTTCTTTTGGCTGTCTTTTGGAAACTCGCGTTCAAGAAGACAATAGGCAAGTTATTATTGATAAAGTTTTTTCGGCTGGAATTATTTAACTAACTACGACTACCACCGCTTGGGTTGTATTTGGGTTCTTTGATCTGATGATGTGTCTCTTACTCTGTTGTATAAGAGTCCTCAGATGATCGCGGTACATGTAAAGTTGAATTTTGGAGAAGAATTCCTTTGTACGTTTGTCTATGCTTCAAATTTTCAGAGAGATCGGATGATTCTCTGGAATGAGTTCCAACAACATACGTCTTTGTTCAATACGGGTAATACTCCTTGGATTGCGTTGGGCGATTTTAATGAGACTCTAGCCTCTAATGAACACTCTAGGGCAACATATTATTTGAGGGATCAAACGGGTATGTGAAGCTTTCAAACTTTGGTTTTCGACTGTGAACTTATGGAACTCGGTTACATTGGCCCTAAATTCACATGGTGGAACCACAAAGATACGGATCCAATCGGGAGAAAACTTGATAGAGCTTTGGTAAATAGTGCTTGAAGCTCAAGATATGATCAAGCTTTTGCATCTTTTGAAACCAATGGGATATCTGATCATGCTTGGTGTGTTGTCAAGATAGCGAACTTTGTTTCTGCGAAAAGGCATCACTTCCGATTCTTTAATTATCTCGCTGGCCATCCTCAATTTTTGGAGATAGTTTCTCAATATTGGGTAGAATCAGAGCCTCTTTTCCACTTTTCTATACTCTACATCGACTTCATCGTAAGCTTAAGCGACTCAAACCATACCTTAGAGCTTTAAATCGGGAACGTTATGGTGATATCAAAAAGAGAACCAGAGTTGCATTTGATGTTTTGTGTCAGCGACAAAAACATGCTCTTCTTCAACCTTGCTCTGAAACTTTTGAGGCTGAAGCTACGACTTCCAATGAATGGAAACATCTCGCTGGTATAGAAGAGCAATTTTTCAGGCAGAAATCTCGCATAGCTTGGTGCAGCCACAGTGACCAGAATACCACCTTCTTCCATCGTTGTGTTCAATCACAGAGATCTCGGAATTCTATTAAAAAGTTAATCACGGCCGCAGGTGTAGTGCTGACTGATCCATAGCATATTAAATTAGAGGCAATAAGTTATTTTCAAATTTTTCTTCAAGCAAGCTCATCGAACCAGAGTTCCTTACCTGAAAATTATTTGAATGAGCTCATCACTTACCATTGTCATGAGGATATGGCTGATATTTTGCTGTGATATGTTTCAGGAGAGAAGATCAAAAAAGTTTTATTCTCTATGTTATCAAATAAGACCCCTGGCCCATATGGTTTTACAAAGGAATTCTACACTGCTGCGTGGTCAATTGTTGGATTTGATTTAAAAGTTGTAGTGGAATCTTTCTTCGAGAACGGGTTTATGCCGCGCGGGGTGATTTCTATTATTTTTGCGCTTATTCCTAAGAAGACAGATTCCCAAACTATGCGAGACTTTAGACCAATTGCTTGCTGCAATATCCTCTACAAGGTCACCTCAAAGCTCCTCGCAAATCGTCTCAAATCAGTGCTTTCCGAGGGTATGGTCCCAAACAAGAGTGCTTTTATCAAAGGTCGATTATTGCTTGAGAATGTCCTACTGGCCACCGAACTAACGAAAGACTATCACAAAGACAACATCTCCCCTCGGTGTGCTTTGAAGATAGATATCTCAAAGGCTTTTGACACCGTCTGTTGGGACTTCATCATTGATGCTCTTTGGGGCATGAGACTTCTAGAAGTGTTTGTTTCCAGGATATACAGCTGCATCTCCACTGCTTCCTTCTCGGTTTCAGTTAATGGTGAGCTTGATGGTTTTTTCCAGAGTTCAAGAGGTTTACGCCCTAAGGGTGCTCCTTATCCCCATATCTCTTTGTTATCACTATGATGTCTTATCTCTCATGCTAAACAAGGCGACGCAAGTGGGTAAAATTGGTTTTCATCCTCTCTGATGTGATCTTAATGTTACTCACCTAAGTTTTGCGGATGACACGATGATATATATGGACGGGGTACATCGGAGTCAATGCGAGAAACATTTAAGGTTCTGGTGGAATTTGAGAAACTCTCGGGTCTCGCTCTAAATTTCCCAAAATCCTCTCTTTTTAAGACTGGAAGAACTCTTCATTCTCTCCAAGAGACCGCGACTAAATTGGGTTTTATGATTGAGCAACTCCCTAGCTATAAGATACCTGAGACTTCTTCTTACGACTAAGAGCATGAACCGCCTGAATACGAGCCCCTTATTGATAAAATTAGATCTCGTATGGTCTCATGGTCGAGTAAGACTTTATCCTTCTCTGGTAGGCTCCAATTGATTCAGTCCATCATCGCGAGTATTATGAATTTTTGGTGCTCTGTCTTCAAATTACTGGTCAGCTGCTTCGACGCCATTGAGAGCATGTGTTCGGCATTTCTCTGGTATGACTCTCCACATATCTCGTCTACGGCAAATGTTTCTTGGAAGGATGTCTGCAAACCTAAAAATGAAGGTGGTTTGGGGATTCGTCGAATGCGAGATTTCTCTCGGATCTTTTCTCTCAAACTCATTTGGCGACTATTCAAGAATTCATGTTCCTTATGTGTCGCATGGACTAGACATTACCTGCTTCACCACCCGTCCTTCTGGGATGTCAAAGAGGGTTCCCGTGGCTCATGGATTTGGAAGAAGCTACTAAAGCTACGGCCACTTGTTGCACCTTTCCTGTGATCTGAGATTGGAGACGACAAGAGAACATTTTTTTGGTTTGATGATTGGTTAGAAATGGGTCGTTTGCTAGACATAACGAGAGAATCACTACAAGAAAACACTCGATTTGCGATGGCAAAATCC
>PKMM01018184.1:522364-553969 GCA_002933915.1 Eutrema heterophyllum
ATCATAGAATTTAAATTTCTATTTAAATTTCAGATTTTTGTTTTATTTTAAAATTAAATTATAAATTATAATCATAATATTATCAAATTTCAGATTTTATTTTCTTATAATTAGGAGCCGTCGCAAATCCATTGCAATTCTAGATTTCCAAGGGATTTGCGACGGCTCCCTTGCAAATCCATTGCAAATCGTGGATATATTGTTTAAAAAAATATTAAGGGTTTAAGATTTAGAGTTTAGGGTTTATGGTTACATATAACAAATTATAGGAATTCACTACTCCTATCAGAGTCTTCGCCATCATCAATCTTTTCGAAATCATCCAATTCTGCTACTACGACCGATTCATTTAAGAAGTCTTAAAGTTCTCTATTAATTAGCATAAACAACATGAAATGATATCTTACGTTCATTTTATTATGACGGAGACTTCTCCAAATCTTTGGTGGTATGTCGCAAAATCATCAACTAACATTAGAAATACGGCCTCTTGGATTCACTTTTATCCCCGAGAACCACGTTTCCGATCTCGAATATAAGGAATGCAAATTTGCAATGAAATTGAGAGGGATCCGTCGCAAATCCCTTGCAAATTTTCAATGGATTTGCGATGGCGCCGTCACAAATCCATTGCAATTCACGATTTGCAAGGGATTTGCGACGGCTCCCTCGCAAATCCATTGCAAATCGTGGATATATTGTTTTAGGGTTTAGGGTTACATATAACAAATTATATGTTTACAAATATTATATGTTTACAAATTATATGTTTCGAAATCATCCAATTCTGCTACTACGACCGATTCATTTAAGAAGTCTTATAGTTCTCTATTAATTAGCATAAACAACATGAAAGGATATCTTACGTTCATTTTATTATGACGGAGACTTCTCCAAATCTTTGGTGGTACGTCGCCAAATCATCAACTAACTTTAGAAATACAGTCTCTTGGATTCACTTTTATCCCCGAGAACTACGTTTCCGATCTCCAGTATAAGGAATGCAAATTTGCAATGGAATTGAGAGGGATCCCTTGCGAATCCCTTGCAAATTTGCTAAAAAACCAGGCCTCGCAAATCCCTTGTAAAATTGCTACGAATTTGTGAGGGCAAAATTATCCTTCGCAATATCGTCGCAAAACAATAGCAAAGTCATCGCAATTTACGACGGCGGAATCCCTCGGATTTGCGACGAGCTTACGATCTCTCGCAAATCTCTTGCAAGCTACTCGCAAAGCTGTCGCTAATTTGCAAGAGAGTTTTTTATCGCAAATTTCCATTGCAAATCGCCTGTTTTTGTAGTGAATGGGGGCTTCAGAGAGCTCGAGGCTCGCACCTCCATGATCTATTACAAAAAATCAGAAATTTTCCAGTCCCTCACGACTCTAAAGGAGCTGATTTAATTCTCTGGAGACACAGCCCTTAAGATTACAAAAACAATTTCTCATCTCAAAAAACTTGGGAGCGAATCCGGGAAGCATCTCCAGTGGTATGGTTTTCACAGGCCATTCTGCGACACTCCTTCATTGTATGGCTTGATGTACGCAATCGAATTTCAATAGGGGATAGAATGAGACAATGGGGTCAAAATCAACCATGTCTCCTCTGCGGTGAATGGAACGAGACACGCAACCATCTCTCCTTCGCTTGTCCTTATTCCTTCACCATTTGGAATTGATTGTGCTCTCACGCTCTCGGTTCTCGAATGAATCCAGATTGGAAGATCCCGATGCAAGCTCTAATGGCAAATCGTATGAGCAAGACATATTCTCTCATTGTTCGAATAGTCTTCCAAGACATGATTTATCATGTCTGGAAAGAGAGAAACGCTCACCGTCACCAACGACCTNGGTCAAAATCAACCATGTCTCCTCTGCGGTGAATGGAACGAGACACGCAACCATCTCTCCTTCGCTTGTCCTTATTCCTTCACTATTTGGAATTGATTGTGCTCTCACGCTCTCGGTTCTCGAATGAATCCAGATTGGAAGATCCCGATGCAAGCTCTAATGGCAAATCGTATGAGCAAGACATATTCTCTCATTGTTCGAATAGTCTTCCAAGACACGATTTATCATGTCTGGAAAGAGAGAAACGCTCACCGTCACCAACGACCTCACCACACTGCCCTCTCCCTCACATGTGTCATTGATCACGACGTCCAAACTCGAATTCTCTCCTTACACCCAGGTCAAGCTGCTACCGACATCGATGCATAAACGATGGTGTGCTCTTCGTAACTTTCCCCGAGCTGATCCCACTTCTAGCTCGTGAATTCTGTTTCTATGTGCTCTGTTTTTTGAACTATTTCCTGTTTCATTTTCTTGCTCTGTGATCTGATTTTCGGCCAAACCAGTCCATGGTTTTAACCAAATTCTGTACATTTTTTTTCTTTTTGTTGATTAATAAATTTTACATTTCAAAAAAAAAAAAAAATTGCTTGCCCAATTTGAACCGGAAGCTTTTGAAGTTTTTGCACCTAGAGTTTTGGTGAAAATGTCAGTTAGTTGAGTTTGAAAAACGACATGAGAGAGTAATTGAACCATGGAGAACTTCGTCCCGAGCAAAGTGACAATCTAGTTCGATATATTTTATTCTTTTGTGAAATATTGAATTTGTGGCAATGTGAATCGCCGACTTGCCATCACAATTAACAAACATAGGGCTGTTCATGTAACACTTCAAGACTAATAAGAACTTGTTTAAGCTATATCAGTTTTTGAACTACAAATTTCATTATTAGTGCTTTAATTGAGGAGAGACTAACCGTAGGATATATTCGCGTCTTCCAAGATATTGGGGAATTGCCCAACTGAACAAAATCTAGACATGTAGACTTCTTCTGAAAGATGACTCTGCATAAATGTATTATTCACATTTGATTGGCGAAGTTCCATTAGTGAGTGACAAAAATCAACCAGATTAATGTAGGTTTTATCATTGGGCCAAAATTTTAAATAAAAAAAAAAGTTATAAAAAAAATTCTCAAAATAACGGGTTGACTCTGGTAAACTACATGTAGTATACAGCTTATTCGATATAGACTTTTCGTCTCTTTTCTACACACCCAAACGAATTTATTCTTTACAAAACATCACGATCTTTGCATTCTTTTATAATTAAGACATAGCGACTAGAAATTGTGATTGAGTTTAATAAACCGATAATCGCGTTATATAAAACCACGATTAAGATAATCCGATCCGTTTAACCCCTAACCCGACTCCTTAACCTGACCCCCTAACCCTTGTTTCATATATATAAACGATTAATTTCATCTATCTACATAAGCTATTGACAAAAAAAAAAAAAAAAAAAAAAGCTAAATATACTTAGATCGTGTCAGTTTATCAATACTCCACCCAAACTCCAATCAACAAACCTTTTGATAAGTGAAAAGTGTTTGCGTGTCGACTTTCCATAAGATTTAATATTACTAGTTTCTTTAATTCTTCAGAAAAGTTCCACCAAATCTAAGCAACCCCAGAAAAATGTGAAAATCATAACCAAAATTGGGAGACCAAACAACTGTAATAAAGCAATAAGACCAAAATTGAGCGGACTAACTAGAAAATGTAGAGGATTGGGAGAGAGAAACGAGCAATGAAAGCAAGAAAATCTCTGTTTTGAGTAGGGTTTTGTTTCGGGTCGGGTTACTTTAATCGTGGTTTTTTAAAGGTGATTTGCCGGTTTTCTAAACACAATCACGAGATTAATTTGGTATGTTGCAATTATAAGAGAATGTAAAGTTCATGATGTTTAGTAAAGAATAAATTTGTTTATGGTGTATATAATAGAGACGAAAAGTCTATGGTGTATACCGAAAAAGCTGTATATTACAGGTAGTGTACCAGAGTCAACCCCAAAATAACCAATGCAATGGCGTGTTTTTTTTTATAAGAAGCAAACGACGAGGAATATGGGTTGTGAGTACCGACGAGGAATATGGGTTGAGAGGACACGTGTAGATGGGATCACACAGGAAGATTGTCCCAAGTTTCTTTAGATCACATCAATATCCCGTATGTTTTTATTAAATTTTATTACTCCTTCATCTTATAAAGAGTGGCATTTTAAAATTTTATTTTTGGTTTTACAAAGAATATCATTATTCTATTTTCAATACAAAATATTAAACAAAAATCTAATTTTAATCCTGTTATTTTAGTGTATTAGTCGGAAAGGAAAGAGTAAATTGTTTAGTGAATTAATAAGAGATAATGTAAAACTTTTAATAATTTTCTTAATATAAAAGTGTCAAAAAGACATTTTTTTGAAACATAGAAATATAAATTACAATTATATCTTCAATCCATGGCCTTGGGTTGAGGGTGGTCTCAATTGTCCATTTTGTAAAACCATCTCATTTGGTTCAAGTTTTAGCTCTAGAGTAATAAATTAACAGCTCGAAATAATATTTGTAGCCTAGTGTCACTGAGTGCTAAGAGTCGCAATCTAGATTCATAGAGTTATAAATTGTGATTCAAATGGTTTTTTCACTTAGGCCTCTCTCCCTCGTTTAGAGTCTTTGCTCTAAACAATCAAAGTGGAGTTTCCATGCCTTGTCAGTATGAATGAGGTTATGGAAGATTTTTATATAACTTTCAAAACAATTCTTGATATCTCAGCAATTGGATATTTTTTCCCAAATCTTCAAGGCTACAAAGTGTTTTTCTAGGGTTCTTCATACATACTGAGCCGTCACACTTGTATTCCTCAGCAAAATCCTTTACAAAACTCAGATCGTGGCCACAGAAAACTTTGTTTCTGCTATTCATGGACGGAATTCTCAATCAGGATGTCGTTGGAGGAAGATATGCCGATTATCTTACACGTAGTTGAAAGATACAACGCACTGCATGTCAGTGCTCGAAGCTTGATAGGAAGACTCCTTAACCCAGAATGTCTGAACATGGCGAGGATGCTGAAGACGATGCCACACATCAAGAAAGTTTATGTCAAGGTTAAAGGGAATTGCGTTGACAAGAGAGAGTTTTCAATTTATCTTTGAACTGGAAACGGATATCCAGACAGTGATGAAGGATGGATTTTGGACCTTCGATGATTAGGGAATGGTATTGAATCGGTGGATGGGGGAATTCACCTTTAAATTTCCTCAAAACGGCGCTGGTATGGATCAGGCTAGGCAAGATCCCAGTGAACTACTTCACTATGAAAACCATTGGGGCGGTTGCAGATGATGTGGGTTGTGTCAAGGAAATTCTATTTGACCCGGAGAAATATTTGCTTCAAGAATTTGTGCGTGTGCCGGTCATTATGGACTTAGATCAACCACTAAGAGATACAAAGTCAGTCAATCTACCAACTGGAGCAGTAGTTGTGGTTGAAACTGAATATGAAAAAAACTGTAAGAAGTGTTTCTATTACCTGAGATTAACTCACAAGAAACAAAGATGTCCTATACTTCAAAGTCAATTAACCATCTGATTTGATTCGTTCTCAATAGCCATGAGATGATCATCTTAGGGTGAGGTGGTAATGCAGCTAATAGATCAACGGAAGCAAGGACTCCCTTTAGATCTTTTGGTTTTGCACCGCGTCAGCACCACACTAATTTGGTGGAATAAATAATGCCATTACTTGCTCCTACCGTGCTGCCATTCTTTGCTCTTCGATCTAACGTAGTGGCACCATGAGTTTTTGAGCATATGAGGATTTATATGAACTGCATTATCCCAACATAGTGGTTGATAAGCGAACAAAGGATGGAGAAGACACTTGAAGATCTTTCGGTAGATCTTGTTTCTCAATGCTCATACCTCCGATTGGAACCTCCTCCGGTTATCTCCAATAATTTGGACAAACGGAAAGGAAAAGTCTTTGATTATCAGAATGTGGAGATGTGACAGAATGACTTTACATGAGAACAAGTTAGAGAAAAGGTAGATAATGCAAACAGAGGGGATGACAACACAATGGAGACTAATGTGTTGGAGAATCAAGATAATCAGATGATTGTGTTTAATGGAAATGAATTTGGAGATAATCAGAACATTGTTTTCATGCTCCACTTGTGACATAATCAAACAGAGAACTTGACAGAGCGAAGACAAAAAAAACATAAAATCTGAATGTTGATGGTGTTGATCAAGAAAACATAGAAGGAACGGAAAACTTCATTCCTCCTACGGACTCCACCGGTTTTAATTTGGGTTGTGTGAAAGTTGGGTCCTCGGATACAAGTGGGAAGACCAAAAATTCAAAGAAAAAAGCATCATCCTAGTCTAGAAGGAAAAGATCCACTAGTAAGCCAACGATGCCAATAACTGCATGTCTTGAAGGAACGAAGGACAAAGAAACTAAACATCCTTCAAAAAGAAAGGCACGAGAGAATACAGAAGTTGTGTCAAAGATATCTAAACAAGCTGAGGGTTTGCTGGTTCGCCAAAAACCATCCAACTCTCAATGACAACAATCAGTTGGAATTGTCAAGGTTTGAGGNGGTTTTAATTTGGGTTGTGTGAAAGTTGGGTCCTCGGATACAAGTGGAAAGACCAAAAATTTAAAGAAAAAAGCATCATCCTAGTCTAGAAGGAAAAGATCCACTAGTAAGCCAACGATGCCAATAACTGCATGTCTTGAAGGAACGAAGGACAAAGAAACTAAACATCCTTCAAAAAGAAAGGCACGAGAGAATACAGAAGTTGTGTCAAAGATATCTAAACAAGCTGAGGGTTTGCTGGTTCGCCAAAAACCATCCAACTCTCAATGACAACAATCAGTTGGAATTGTCAAGGTTTGAGGAGCGACTTGACAGTTCGACGCCTAGAGGAAATGTGTCGTGAACATTTCTCGGAATTTTTTGTTTCTACTAGGGACTAAAAACTCTAGTGATCACGTGTTAAGTGTACGAAGAGCGTTGGGTTACGACCACAATTTTTTGGTGAATCAAGTGAGTCTTAGTGGCGGTTTAGCATTGTTTTGGAGGAATTCTCATTAAGTGGATATCTTATATTCAGATAAAAAACCTAATTGATACGAGAGTGAAGGTGGGCTCCTTAAGTTATTTCATGTCCTTTGTCTACGGTTTCCTGTCAGACAACAACGACAAAGTGTATGGGATAAAATCATTGATATTGGAAGCTCTCGAGATGCTGCTTGGTATTTGGTGGGTGACTTCAATGAGATAATGAATAATGATGAAAAGATTGGTGGAACAATCAGACCAGAATCTTCATTCTTCCCCTTACGAACATTGGCTCGAGAATGTCGCATTCGTGAGATATCGAGTTCTGGAAACAAGTTCTCTTGGGATGGAGCAAGAGAAATCATGAATGCAAATGGTTTAAAGGAAATTGTGTGGATACAATGCATATTGGATAAAGCATTTGGCAATTCAGAATGGTTCAAACTTTTTCCAAAAACTTATTGTGAGTATTTGAAGCAAATCAGATCTGAACATCGTCAGCTAGTATCGTTAGCTGGTGAAGAGATAAGTGGACATATTGGAAGATTCTATTTCGACAAACGCTGGTGTGACAAACCAGAGGTGATGGGTGTAGTTCGTCGTAGCTGGGAGATGCAACATCAGACAGGCTCGCGCAACATCTTTGATCGGATTAAGGCATGTCGACAGGAGTTAGCTAAATGGAAAAGAGACTCGTCATCAAACTCAAAGATCCAAATTCAAAAGCTGCAATATGAATTGGATCTAGAGTCGTCAAAAGTTAGGCCGAATTTGACCCATATGGTTGAGCTCAAAACAAAGCTGTTGAAAGCTTTTCATGAAGAGGAAGAGTTTTGGAAGTAGAAAAGCAAGGAACGGTGGCTCCAACATGGTGATAAGAACACGCGGGTAGTGTCAAGACAAAAGAATGTGCAATAATATTGTATCGCTATTGTACAATAATGAAGTTGAACAATTCTCGGAGGAGTCAAAAGGCGAAATGGTTGTAAGCTATTTCCAAAATCTATTTCGTTCGTCACAACTTGAAAGTGCCGCAGATCTTTTACAAGGTTTTGAAGCAAAAGTCACTGACCATATGAATGGGGATTTAACGAAACCAGTTTTAGATGCAAAGATTAAGCGAGCTGTTAAAGGAATCAAAGGAGACAGTGCTCCTGGATTAGACGGGATGACGGGTAAATTCTTTCAAAGTTTTTGGAACATCATCAGCCCACAGATAATCGAAGAAGTAAAGATTTTGTTTTGAATGTGGAAGCTTACCAGAGGATTGGAACTTCACTCAAATTTGTTTGCTTCCAAAGAAACCCAATGCGACTTCGATGACTGATTTACGACCAATAAGTTTGTACTCTTTCACATACAAAATTGTGTCTAAGATTCTCTGCACAAGGCTGACACGCTTCTTACCTCCCTTAGTCTCTCAAACTCAAGGAGCTTTTGTGGCAGGAAGATTGATCTCCGATAATTTGCTCATTGCTCATGAAATGATCCACGGTTTACACACCAATCCTAATTGCAAAGAGGATTTCATAGGGATCAAGATTGACATGTCGAAGGCTTACGATCGTGTGGAATGAGATTTTTTGGAAGATATATTCATACGAATGGGATTTGATCAGAAATGGATTTTGTGGGTAATGAGGTGCATATGTTCTGTCTCTTATACAGTTTTTCTCAATGGTCAGGCTCATGGACATATCATTCTGGAACATGGCATTAGGCAAGGAGATCCTCTATCTTCTTTTCTATTCATCTTGTGTGCGAAAGCTCTTGTACATGTTATGAAAAAAACTGAAAAAGATAGAAAGATTTCAGGTATGAGACTATCGAAAAGATGCCCATCAATTCAACATCTCCTGTTTGCCGATGATAGTTTATTCATGTGTAAAGCACCACTGCCCGAATATGTTGAATTTTTTAAATGTCTCAAGCTATATGGAGCAGCCTCGGGTCCAAAAAACAATTTTCAAAAATCCTCTATTATTTATGGAGCTGCGGTTGATAGATTAATTTATAAGTTTTTGGAGATTGAAAATGAAGGTGGAGTGGGTTCCTATTTGGACTTACCCAAGTGTTTCAGTGAGTCAAAACAGAAACTTCTACCTATTATCGGTGAAAAGCTAAACAAAATACTTAATGGATGGTATGCCAAAACGCTTTCTCTTGGGAGAAATGAGGTCCTTCATAAGTCTATTGCCATGGCATTACCGGTTTATGCAATTACCGGTTTTCGGCTCACAGAGCATCATTGTCAAAAGATTACTAGTGCAATGATTGAATTTTGGTGAGCACGTGCGAGAAAAAGCGAAAGATTCATTGGATTTCTTGGAAAGAGATGTGCAAGTATAAATCTAATGGAGGTTTGGGTTTTAGAGATGTCGAAGATTTTAATCAAGCACTTTTGGCAAAACAAGCATGGAGAATCCACAATGAGTCGGAATCGTTGATAGTTCAGGTATATAAATGATGTTATTTCTCAAAAAATGCTTTTTTGAATGTGGAAAAGGTTATCGTCCTTCATATGCATGGCGAAATATTTTACACGGTAGAGATCTTTTGAAGCGTGGCTTGATGTAGTCGATAGGGAATGGAANATGAGGTCCTTCATAAGTCTATTGCCATGGCATTACCGGTTTATGCAATTACCTGTTTTCGGCTCACAGAGCATCATTGTCAAAAGATTACTAGTGCAATGACTGAATTTTGGTGAGCGCGTGCGAGAAAAAGCGAAAGATTCATTGGATTTCTTGGAAAGAGATGTGCAAGTATAAATCTAATGGAGGTTTGGGTTTTAGAGATGTTGAAGATTTTAATCAAGCACTTTTGGCAAAACAAGCATGGAGAATCCACAATGAGTCGGAATCGTTGATAGTTCAGGTATATAAATGATGTTATTTCTCAAAAAATGCTTTTTTGAATGTGGAAAAGGTTATCGTCCTTCATATGCATGGCGAAATATTTTACACGGTAGAGAGCTTTTGAAGCGTGGCTTGATGTAGTCGATAGGGAATGGAAGAAACACAAAGGTATGGATGGAGAAATGGATTATGAATGAAGATCCTCGTCCACCTGTCAACAAGCAAAGTCTGATTGATCTCAACCTTGACGTCGCAGCTCTGATAACACCAGAGGGAAAGTGGAAAGAACCAGAGCTCAATGACCTTTGTCCTCCAGCTGAAATTTTTCGCATCAGAAGCATACCAGTGGGCGCGGTTGAGGACAAATACATTTGGATTTATACAAATTATGGCTCTTACACGGTCAAGAGTGGTTACTAGTTTCTTTCAAGCCATCAGAACATCCCAACCCCTGCAAGAAAATCAACAGAAGAAGCTTAGCTTGCAGTGAAAAACAAGATTTGGAAATTGCCAACAACACTGAAGATCAAAATGTTTCTTTAAAGAGCTGTCTCAGGGGCGTTGGTTGTAACAGAGAGGCTGCGATCTAGAGGTTTAAACATTGATAAAACTTGCAAGCTCTGCCAGCAAAACTCAGAGTCGATAAGCCATGTATTGTTCATTTGTGATGTTGCGCTGCAAATGTTCTCTTTGGCAAACATTTAAATCCTCACAACAGGTTTTTGGTGACTTAACTTCTGAGAATATTGCATATTGTTGGATGGAATGGATTTTCAATCAATTCTCAGAGAGACTAGACAAGTTGTCCCATAGGTTGTGTGGAATATATGGAAGAATCGCAAAGCCATTCTTTATGCCGGACAAACAGAGGCGCTTCATTTAATTACTCAAATGGCTATTGAAGATGCCAAATTATGGAATAAGATCAACAATCAGAATGCATATTTGAGCTTCGATATAGCAAGAAACAGTCACATGTCTAAGCATTGGCACCATCCAATCCGAGGGTCGTGAACTGTAACGTGAATATAAATTAGAGAAACTCTTGTCTACATAGTGGAGGCGCTTGGTTAGCTCGTGATGATAAGGGGTGCTTTTTCATGCGAGGGAGGCATTCATCAAATCCCTAATCGAATCACAGCTGAACTCCGCGTGATCATATGGATTTTACATAGTGCTTGGGATCTTCACTTATCGGATATAAGTATTGCTTCTGATTTGGCAGCGGCGGTCAAAGCAATTACAAAACCATCCGCCTGGCCTCGCTATTGAGATTTTAATCGATGCGAGTTTGAATTGGAAAAGCAGAGTTCCAACACGATCGCTCGAGATATTTTGAAAACCATCACAAGAGTTATGGTCGGTTCCAATCCTATTTGGCTATGGGAGGTACTTCGTGGCTTCACGATCGTCTGCATCGAGAGGCGTCTTTGAGCATCTAGTTTTTCCTTTTTTTAGGAGTTTGATGTGATTTATGTTGTCAGAGTTCATTCTCTGTTTTCTTTATTTCTTGTTTTGTTCACAATCTCTTTGTTTTTTTTCCATTATAATGCATTTCAAACGACAAAAAAAAAGATTCTATTATGTGTTGAGAGTTAGTATTTAGTTTTGTAGTCTCAGTGCTAAGAGTTATTATGTGTTGAGAGTGCTAAGAGTTATTATGCGTTTGTTCATTTAGTTTTGTTCACAACCTCAGATTGATCTTCAACAGAAAATTCAGATGGGTAAAGGTTTTTAGCTACCAGATTTTGTCTCATTGTTTCGGGATTTCAAGCTGATTTGATGTGTATCAGATTTGACTGGAATTTCATTTCCAAGAAATGCTTGTTGGGGGAACAGCCTTGGATTTGGTTGGAGTGCCCTTGCCGGAGGAAACCTTCTCGGCTGCAAAAAAAGTATGGGAGACGCTAGAGACAACGAAGCCTACGAGGAGGAGCTTTTGGACTATGAGGAAGAGGAAGAGAAGGTCCTAGATTATGCAAGTAAAGTTAACGGCGAAGCCGTCAAGAAGTGAGTTATTTTTTGTTTTCTCGATCTATTTTATGAGAACACTGGCTGATTAAATTTAAGGTCGCTCTGACTCAAAACAATTATTTGTTTCCAGTAACTTGACTGTTAAAGGCGGCTTACTTATATAAACCTTCAGATTTTAGTTTTCTCATCATCATCCAACTGTTTCAGGAAAAGTATAGTAGCATGACAGGATTGGATGGGAAAACCCAACTTCAAATGCTTGCTTTCAAATCTTCAAGGATTAGACTCTTGTGGAGCATGGCCATGGAGAACAAGACTATGCAGGTATTATTATTTTGAAGATTTAAAGCCACTAGTATATGTGGATATGACCTTCCAAGAACATGTTGCTTTTCTTACCATTCAATAATTTATGATTGTTTATAATGTCACTTTTTCGGTATAATGTGCAGGTTTTTGACTTTGATGGTTTCATGGAGCCATAGTTTAATACGCCCATATGTGCTAATTTATTCTCATCTGCCAACATGAACATTGGTGTTGTAAGTTATCTTCTAGTTATGTTGGATTTATCAGGTATGTGCTGTCCAAAGATGGAGACTAGATGTCCAAAAACTTACTTTTTGCCTTTGTTCCTTTCTCGGATTTATGCTTATGTTGCTTTCTCGGAACTTCATTAAAATTTCCGATACATTGTTTGCTTACGGTGAATATAACCAAAACGAGTTGCCATTCTTTATGAAATTATGGGTTTGAAATGAATTAATTAAGGGAACCAACCAAATGATCAAATGGAAAACGGTTATGGGAGTGGTTAAGCCGGTATAGTATAAACCCGCGGGTCAGCCCGCAAACCCATACACTATAGGCGGGTTGGGCTTGGACACGCCATTTTGGGACCGCAGTCCGCGACGGGCCAGTCCGCCAAACCCGAAAAAACTTTGAAACCGCATCGAATCGGGCTACTTGGACGCGGGCTGGCCCGTCTGACATCTCTAGTTTGGACTACGGATCATTCTTGATATTTTATTTTGAAGTATCGACCATGAATTCGAATGGTAACATAACGACACGGCCACAAACCAATAAACTATAGAGACTTGACAATTCACTACGGCGAAAGTTACCATCTTCATCACTCCGGCAAAAGTTACTATCATACGTTTTATACCTTTTAAAAAAAATATCAAGAAGCCTTTAGAAGTTGTAAAGAGGTTTCTTATTGATTAAGATGTTAAGGCAATGCCTTATATACAAGATACAATATCGACCTAATCACTATTCACAAACCGTCTAATTACATGTTATAACACTGCCCAATTATGGCCCAATACCCCCCCCCTTTCAAGGTGGAGTGTGGAGATTACAAACACCCAACTTGAGAAGAAATACTTCAAACTCTTTACGACCTAAGCTTTCATCAAAATATCGGCAAGTGGTGTCTTTGTCGATACATGTATGGTTGCAATGACTCCACGGATGATCTCATCATGTATGAAATGACAATCCAAGCCCACATGCTTCGACCGAGCGTGATAAACGGGATTAGCCGCAAGATTAAAAGTTGATTGACTATCCGAATGAAGTGGTATAGGATAGTCGCACGAGATACCAAGAACGAGAAGCAATTGACGAATCCAAAGGAGGTCACTAACCGTATCCGCCATCGCTCGATACTCGGCTTCAGTGGAGGAACGAGATACAACATCATGTTTGCGTGTCTTCCATGACAAAGGAGAATCACCAAGTTGAATAAACCACCCAGTTAACAAAAGACGAGTGATAGGACACGATGCCCAATTATATACACACCAAGCCGAGATAGTGACCTTCATGTTGGATTTAAGTAAGATACCTTGGCATGGACTTTGTTTAAGATAGCGAACGACTCGGAGTGCAACATCCCAATGTTCAGGCTTCGGATGAGTCATGAACTGAGATAAAATATGGATAACATAAGATAGTTCAGGACGAGTCGTACCGAGATAAATACGACAACCAACTAGACGTCGATAGCGAGTTAGATCCAGAAGATCATCTCCTTTGGCCAAAACGAGCTTGTGATTCTGTTCAAGAGGATGTGTAATAGGTTTAACCCCAAGCAAACCAGTTTCCGTGATGATCTCGAGAGCATATTTCCGTTGAGATAAGTACATACCACTCGAACTTCGCGCTACCTTGAACCCCAAGAAATATCGCAGAATACCAAGGTCTTTCATTTGAAAACACGAGCTCAAATAGTGTTTAAACTCATTGATCATACCCACGAAGCTACTGGTGATGATCAAATCATCGACATAAACAAGAACATGAACGTGAACTGAATCCTTCTCAAACGTAAAAACAGAATAGTCAGACACATTCTGCTCAAAACCGTAATCCGTCAAAGCTGATGCAAGCTTTGCATACCAACATCTAGAATCTTGCTTTAAACCATATAGCAATTTTTGTAACCGATAAACCTTCGTTTTGTCATCCGTTCTAAAGACGGGAGGAAATCGCATAAATACTTCTTTATCAAGTCTCCGCGTAGGAATGCATTATGGACATCCATTTGATGCACTTCTAATCAAGAGAGACGACTTGTTGAAGGAAGGCGCGAACTGTAACCATCTTAACAACTAGTGCAAAAGTCTCGTCATAGTCAACTCCCTCAGTTTGATTATTTCCGAGAACAACCAAGCATGCCTTGTAACGTCCCACCGAACCATCAGATTTTAATTTAATCTTAAAAACCACTTACAACCAAGCGCAGTTTTGCTGGGAGGCAAATCTTCAACCGTCCAAGTACATCAGTCTTCTAACGAGATAACTTCATCCTTAACAGCCAAACGCCACATTTCATCAAGAATAACTTCTTTGTATCTCCGAGGCTCCATCGCTGTAGTCATTGCCGTAAGATATGCTTGATAATTGGCAAAGAATTGAGAAGAAGAGAGGTAAGGATAAGGTATACCAGATGGAAACGACTGACTAAGCAACGTCGAGACAAAATCTGCAAGTTTAATAGAGCGTTGCTTCTTGCGGTGCCCACAACCAAGCAACTCTGGCTCCTCGATGATCTCAGGTGCAGTGGAGATCGGAGATGCATGCAAAGTAGGAGGCTGCAAGGCAGATTCAGTGGCATGAAAAGGAATAATTTGCAGATTTTTGGACTGTTCAACATCGGCCGAAACATCAGGAAGGATAGTCGGACCATCATCGGTGTCTTCCCTTGAAGAAGAGCGGTAGGAGCGCGATTGATTAGATAACCAGCAGTAAGTGCACAAGAACTCCAAAACTCTATCGGAAGACTAGCTTCGAAACGAAGTGTCCGAGTAACGTTAAGTATATGGCGATTCTTGCGCTCTACTCTACCATTTTGCTGAGGCGTTCCAACATACGATGTTTCATGAATAATACCTTGTTAAGCAAAAAAAATCAGTTATCACTTCTTATTGTTTTTACTTTGCTCGTGAACTGTCGTTCAACAAGATTGATGAAATTTTGAAGATGTGTAGGAGCGTCTTGTTTCGTTGTCAAAAGATATATCCACACAGCCCTTGAATAATCGTCAACCAGTGTAAGAAAATATCGAGAACCACAAATCACAAGAGTTCTATACGGACCCCAAAGATCACAATGAACCAATTCAAATGGAAAACTCGTCTTATTACTGCTTAAGGGAAAATGATCTCTTGTCTGCTTAGCGACCCATTCCACTAGAGACTGAATTGCCTCGTTGTGATCGAATTTTCTATTTATCTTCATACTACGGTGGATATCCAATTAGACGAAAACAATTTTCAGAGAGATGACCGGTGCTACCACAATTGGTACAAGCTCTGTTTTCGAAGCAGTTTGAACCGCAAAGCTAACAGCATCCGTTCTCTCTTCATTCAATCTACCCAACGATTTTGACTCTTTATCTTGGGTAAGTGTGTTGTAGGCTTCATCCGGTTTAGGCACCGGCACACGAGACAAAAGAGCCAACTTAAACGGTCCATACAACGTTTTGTCAAGGCCCATGAGAAAGTGATGGAGTTTGTCTTCCTCACGTTCCTTACAAACGTCTTCCATAGTCTTAGCCTTTTGATAATCGGCCAAGATTCTCCACAATTGTGTTAGCTTTCCAAAATAAGCTTCAAAGCCAATCCCTTTTGTCGACAATTTGCTAACTCCGTCTTAAGACGTTGAACACGCTGGCCATTCTTAACGCCAAAACGCTTATGAATGTGTGTCCAAAACTCATGAGATTCATCGATATGTTACATTGAAGTGGAGAGATTTTCATCAATCGTAAGCTTCACCCAAGAGATCACAAGCGCATTGCTTGCGATCCAATCTTCAAAATCAGGAGAATCTTCTGCAGGTTGCGGTATTTTACCATTGGCAAAACCAAATTTCTTCATCGCCTTAAGAGCCAATCGCAGATTCGTAGCCCACTCATCGTAGTTAGGGCTACGTAGCAATGGTTTAGAGATGATAGTACTCAGATTATCACCAGAAGTCAAGTCATATGGTGAAATTGTGCGTCGGGCTTCACTGCAATTTGGTGTAGTCGCAGCAACAATCGATCCGTCCGGATTGCTCATCGTATACAGGAATTCGTCGTAGACAGAAAGACAAAAACTAGGTCAAAAGAAACGATAGAAAATAACAAAGAAAAAATATCTCGTAGCAGAAATTGAGATCCCCAAGATCGAGAACAATAAAACTATATAGTAGTTAGGTTTTTTTGTCTCTAATACCATGTCAATAAGCCTTTAAAAGTTGTAAAGAGATTTCTTATTGATTAAGATGTTAAGGCAATGCCTTATATACAAGATACGATATATCGCTTTTCACAAACCGTCTAGTGCCCAATTACGAACCGATAAAAAATGTTTAAAAATAATGTCATCCACAAGTCTCAACAATCTAACGTTTACCCACATATGTAGATAGTGGCCCGACAAATTTCAACAAAGATCAAAAATCCAAATCCAATAAATTCTAGTAGCCGTAATTAAATAAAATTATTTTCTAGATTTTAAGTTTTTAACCATAACTGGTGATATAAAAGCTAGGGTAGGTCGTCGTCTCCTTTATTGCCTAGCCAAGCACTCTCTCTCTCTGTCTCTCTCTCTCTCTCTCTGTTTCTCTCATAAATAACATCACACATCACTGACCACCACTCTTCAATCAGATCTCTTCACGAAGATATTATAGAGAGTGTGAGAGAGACACTCTGTTTCATCTTCAAGATTCCACCAGAGATGACGATGTTACGAGAAGTGGTTTCATCGATCTTGTTCCTCTTTGTAATCCTCTCTCTATGTTCTGCCAACAAAGAGGAGGCGTTTTCTTCTACAGGGCTTATTCAAATGGAGTGCTTGAGCGTCCCGCCGTTGGAGTTCGCCGGAGCGGCCAAAACCGCCGTCGACGCGATCAGAAAAGCCGGAGCTTTAGTGTCGAAGTTCGACAAGAAAGTCGGGAGGTCACGAGTGGGCAATGCGATTCTTGATTGTGTTGATCTTCTTGATTCTGCCTCCGAAGAGCTTTCTTGGATCATATCTGCTTCTCAGAACCCCAATGGTATCAATTTTAACACTTTACATTTCTTTCATTTTTTTGTTTGCATGCAAAATCGTCTTTCAAAATAGAAATCTCTAAATTTATCTAAAAGACAAATAATTTAATTTTGAGGGAATAGAAGAACTTCAACAAGAAGGACCAACTTAAAATACAAAGTTACAAAACTCACCAAGTAAAATTCAGTTCACGTGGTCGTGCAAATTATATAGTTTGCTATAATATATACATTTAAAGGTTAATTGCCACCGATTTGTTATTTTTCTTAATAATGGAACCCTATTAAATTAGTGCCATTATGTGCACCGAATTTATCAATACCAAAACGTTGGACCACAAAAGCACGAGATGGAGGGAAAAAACTATAATTAGCATTTACTATCTTAGACTCTTAGTAGCTTTTTTTTTGCTAAAAAAAAAGAAAAAGAAAAAAGTAGCTTTTTTTTTTGCTTAAGACTATTTAGTAGCTTTACTATTGAATTTTACTCTCTTTTTTTTATATATTAAAATTACTGTCTCAGCGATAAACGAACTACTAATTAGTAACCGACGGAAAAGAAACACTACAGAAAGTCCATTGTATTAAGCATCACTTGACACGCCCGACCTATTTTTCCTATTTTTTCTTTATGTTTTCTCAAATATTTCATTGCTTTCTTACTTTTTTGTCACCTGCTGAATCGGATTCTCAGAACTTTTTGTTTAAAAGAAGAAAGTGATGATTTGGTATATATCGTCGGTGATTAATCTTCGACGTGGGAATATAATATTTTGCTGGAAAGAAAAACTTGCATTTATGTGGATCGTGGATATTATATGAATATAGCAACGTCGGTAAATAATTACATTGTCGTTTTTTAAATTTAGTTTATGAGGCCAGCTCACATGCATGATATGTTTCCAATTATTTGGAAGTTTGGGAAAAGAAAAATACTACACAAAACTCTTTTCGTATCATCTTATATGATGTTTTAGATATTTTTATCTGATTTTTTAAAAAGTTTTTATGCGAAATTTTAAATTTATTTAACTATTGTGACCATTTATATTATGCAGGTTTATCATTATCTGATTTTTTTTCAACTGAATTATATTATTAGACATTAATTTATGCTTTTAGTAAATTTAAAATTAAGTCTATCGAAATACATATCTCCGAAAACATATTAAAAAATCAAACTCCAAATGTGTTAAAAAAAAAATAATATCAAACTCTAAAGTAAGATTCTATAATTTGTGTGGTGCCATAGAAAAATAAATACATGAATCTGGTGAAAGTATCAGGTGATTAAATGCTAGACAGAAATCCATTAAATCATTCTTCCACGTATTAATAATTTCAGTCTATTATTTATTACATTACATGTCTAATACATTTTCAGACGTCGCGCTTCTAAAACAATTTTATTCTGTCCTGTGCGATTAAAAATTCTAATTGAATGCAACATAATGTTAATGTTAATGTCACTATCAGGTAAAGACAATAGTACAGGAAACATGGCTTCGGATCTAAGGACATGGATAAGTGCCGCTCTTTCTAACCAGGACACGTGTCTCGACGGCTTCGAGGGCACTAATGGAATTATCAAAAAAATAGTGGCCGGTGGTCTCAGCCAGGTCGGTAAAACCGTCCGAAATCTACTAACCATGGTTCACTCTCCCTCCAAGCCCATGCCCAATAAAGCCCACAAGACAACCACTGCTCATAGTGGCTTCAGTAAGTTTCCCTCATGGGTTAGTCCCGGTGATCGGAAGTTGTTGCAAACTGATGGCTTACCAATGGCGGCTGATGCGGTTGTAGCCGCAGACGGGACCGGGAATTTCACGACAATAAGCGAGGCGGTGTTGGCGGCACCGGACTACGGTACAAAAAGATATGTGATACATGTGAAAAGAGGTGTATATGTGGAGAATGTGGAGATTAAGAAGAAGAAATGGAACATTATGATGGTCGGTGACGGCATTGATGCCACCGTGATCACCGGTAACCGGAGTTACATCGACGGCTGGACTACTTTCCGGTCTGCTACTTTTGGTTAGTAAATAACTTAATCGTTTTCTATTCACGTAACTTATCTAACATTAATCTATTAGATATACTATCCGATCAAGTACGGATTTAACAAAGTCCGAAAGATTACAAATAATACAAATATAAATTATTGTTTAACACGTCAATTTGCTAAATATAATTTTAAATTTATTGTCCAACTGTTAACTTTCTATATTTAAAAATAATTTAAACTAAAGTATATATGGTTATTCAAATTTAATAGTATTACATTTTGTAACTTTTCATTTTGAGTTGGTTATAAAAATATTTTGCAGCTGTGAGCGGAAGAGGATTTATCGCACGAGATATAACATTTCAAAACACAGCAGGACCGGAAAAACACCAGGCCGTAGCAATTCGGTCGGACTCGGATCTGGGGGTTTTCTATCGGTGCGCGATGAGAGGTTACCAAGACACTCTCTACGCCCACACAATGCGCCAATTCTTTAGAGAATGCATCATAACCGGAACCGTAGACTTCATATTCGGAGACGCCACAGCCGTATTCCAAGACTGCCAAATCAAAGCCAAACAAGGCCTACCAAACCAGAAGAATAGCATCACGGCTCAAGGACGTAAGGATCCTAACCAGCCGACCGGATTCACGATCCAATTCAGCAACATAACGGCTGATATCGACCTACTACCAAACTTAAATACCACCGCTACTTACTTGGGTCGGCCGTGGAAACTGTATTCTAGAACGGTGTTCATGCAAAACTACATGAGTGATGTCCTCAAACCTGAAGGATGGCTCGAATGGAATGGAGATTTTGCGCTGGACACGTTGTACTATGGCGAGTATATGAACAACGGACCGGGGGCTAGCCTTGACCGTCGTGTTAAGTGGCCAGGATACCATGTGTTGAATACTTCGGCCGAAGCTATTAACTTTACGGTGGCTCAGTTCATACAAGGAAACTTGTGGTTGCCGGCAACTGGTGTTAGCTTTATTGCTGGCCTGTCTTCGTAAACTAATTATGTTTGATTGTACGATTTATATTATCTTTTCATATATCATTTCTATTTTGTTACACAATATTTTTTGTATTTCTATTTTGTATATGGTTTCGGTGAGAGTTGAACTACATGTTATGTGAGTTTAATGAAGAGTTATTAATTTACTAATAATCTTTTTTTTTTTTTTGGAAAGCTAAAAGTAACGATCTATGTGATCATCATTAACAAAAAAAAACGACATCTGTGATATAAATATTTGTTTTTCGTCGAAAATGCTTATCGAAAACCAAAATTTCTCAATCTTTTTGGTTGACAACGAGCCACTAGAAAATGTGAGAATTCATTGCCAAATTTCATAATTCTTCAAACCCTCTTGAGAAAAGTTCGTAATAGCTTCTCAATTTCAAAATTATCTTTTAAAATAGAGTTGACTTCGCTAGACTATCCAAATGATTTTTTTCTTAGAATTTTTGGATCATCACTACACTACCCAAACTGTTTAATTTAATCGTTATATAACACAAACTATTTAATTCTAATTATTTTCATATATACAATTAAAACTGTGAATCACGTTTCGTAATATATATGCGATTAGTTAGATCTGATTCTAAACAAGAAACCTAATTAACAAAATTTAACCCAAAACAAGATCCGGCTTTTCATTAAATGGTACAGTTAATGGAGTTGGGTTTGAAGACGTCGAGGAAAGTTTGATAGATTGAAAGTAGCAATGGTTACTGCCCCTGTTCTGGTTTTGCCAAATTTTGATGAAGTATTTGTGTTGGAGACTGATGCCTCTGGTTTTTGTTTTGGTTTTGGAGCAGTGTTGATGCAATCTCAGAAACCTATAGCATATTTTAGTCATGGATTGACAGCTAGAGAGCAACTTAAGTCTGCGTATGAACGAAAATTAATGGCTATAGTGATGGCGGTTCAGAAGTGGAAGCATTATCTGTTGGGCCGGAAGTTTGTGGTGCACACTGATCAGAAAAGCCTTGAATTTTTATTGGAACAGAGAGAGGTTATGGAATACCAGAGGTGGTTAACAAAGCTGTTTGGGTATGACTTTGAGATAGTATACAAGGCTGGGATTGAGAATAAAGATGCTGATGGGTTATCTAGGATTACACCAGCTCCTTTTGATTCAGTTAGTTCATCTTTATTGGCAATGACAGTTCCTTCCGTTCTACAACTACATGACATTTTCAAAGAGATAGCAGGGGGTGTTGCGATTCAGGCTCATGTTAAGTTGATGAAAGATGGAACCACACTTAAGCCTGGCTTTTCAGTAAGAGATGAGAAACTGTGGTATAAGAACATACTGGTTTTGCCTAAGGATATTTCAGTCATAGATTGACAGTTAGAGAGCAACTTAAGTGTGCGTAAGGTTTCTTTTGTGTGGACCACCATGCACACTGGTGGGTGTTGTTGACCTTCTCGCACATTTTATGTTGCTTGTTTGAGCAAATGTTAGTATTTCTTTATGCTATCATCAGTCGCAAAGCTTTTTTTGCTATTTCAGGATACATTTACACTGGGATCTTTGGTGGATGGAATCAATGCTCTCTTGAGAATATAAGTGAGTGTAACTTGTTAGTTTAAAGTTCCCAGCTCAGGACAATGGTACTGAGTTTATAATGTGTTTGCGACCATATTTTGCGTCTCAAGGAATTTTGCATCAGACATCATGTGTTGGAACACCACAACAAAATGAACGGGTGGAACGGAAACACCATCACATTTTAAATGTTGATCGATCTCTACGATTTCAAGCTTCACTTCCTATTGAGTTTTGGGAGGGGGGGAGTGTGTTCTCACCGCGAGTTACTTGATTAATCAAACTCCATCTTCTGTTTTAGATGGAAAAGCGCCGTATAAGAACACATACTCACGATAAGTTTGATGAAAAAGATGTTCGGTGTGTGTTTCTTGGATATCCTTACAGTGAAAAAGGATGGCGAGTCTATGATTTGGAACGCAAGTAATTTTTTGTTTCATACAAAAGTCTCTTCTACTTTTCATAATCTGATTCTATCAGTTTGTATCCCTTGTGGATTTGTCTTTACCTTTGTATGAATTTGTTGTTACCTTTGTGTGGGTTTGTCAGCCGCTAAATGGAATGTTTGTATTTCTCGATGGGTTAATTTCTTGTAATTAATACAAATAGTTGCCGACCCAAAAAAGTTAACCAATTAGCTGCTCTATGGCACCAGTTCATTCCCCCTTGTCAGCAACTGAAATTTTTATGCCGATTTTACGAACCAGTAATGCTCTGAGGGAACAATGATGTAAAACTGAAGTGATTTGAATAAAAATGACAAATCATAACATGTGGATTATTTTGTTTCGGTTTATTGTATATAAGTAAATAAAACTCACAATTGGTACAGTTGTTACAGGTTGAGTAACATAATTCATTCTGTTTATTTCTCTCTAATATTCAAATAGAGCTCTTACGCCAATGGGGACATGCAATAGTATCTTTCGATCGAAAACAACAAAAAGAAAACACTTCTTACGTAAATCGTTGATTGTTACTCTAGAGGGATTGATCCGGACAAGACAGACAATGCTGAAAGTNTGAAGTGATTTGAATAAAAATGACAAATCCTATGTTATGAAAACATGTGGATTATTTTGTTTCGGTTTATTGTATATAAGTAAATAAAACTCACAATTGGTACAGTTGTTACAGGTTGAGTAACATAATTCATTCTGTTTATTTCTCTCTAATATCCAAATAGAGCTCTTACGCCAATGGGGACATGCAATAGTATCTTTCGATCGAAAACAACAAAAAGAAAACACTTCTTACGTAAATCGTTGATTGTTACTCTAGAGGGATTGATCCGGACAAGACAGACAATGCTGAAAGTTTAGAACTTCGAACTGCAGAGGAAAAAAGATAAACAAATGAACGAATTTGGAAATTAGAAAGAAATTCAATATCTTCTTAAAGGTATTGAATATCACATGATGTTCTTTGGTTTTTTGCTCCTGTCTGAATGAGAGTTGAATCGAAGGTTTACGATTAAATCATGTGAAACAAAAAAACAAAACAAAAAACAAAACTTTTCTCAATTAATCTGACTAATTCGCCTCTCTCTCCTTTTGATTTTTTTGTTTAATTTTGCTTTGAATTTTGGGGATTCGATGGGAAACACAAACATTGTAGACTTTTAGCTCTTTAGAAGAAAAAAAAACGAATTTCTTTATTGTTCTTCAGATTTTTCTAATTTTATCTGTGTTTGTGATCTTACACTATCTCATTCTCTTTTGGTTATCAAGTTGCTTCCTTTTTCACGGTCAAGTCAAGAAATTTCCTTTGTGAATTGATGGGCCTCTTCCTTTAGGTTTCCTTTTGCCAATTAAATCACAATCTCTCTGCGTCGCGTTCTTCTTTTCTGGGTCTCGTCGATTTCTCCCTTTTTCTTCCTCTACTACGAGTTAGAAATTAGGGTTTTTTGTTTACTTTGTTTATTCTTGCCTTTAGGACGAACTTATTCGTTGAATTTCTTTAGGGTTTCGTACCTTGTTGAGCTTCAATTCGATTTTCAGAGAGATATAAAGTTTGGTAATGCTTTGAATGATGTTTCATGGTCAAGGGTTTTCGAGAAACCGTTGTAATGTTGTGGCAGTCGTTTGTGGAGAGCTTAGCGATGACCAGAAAGCTGAAGCTCATCAACCCAAATACCCTTTTCCGGATCTCTCTTCTTCAGGGCGGCTCAAGGTAAATAAATAATATCTATGTCTTTGAATCTCTTTGATACTCCTAAATGATTTGCTAGATTGTTGGTTGAAATTTGGAACCTTAAAGTAAGTTTTGCAATGTTTATAGAGCTAAGTTGGTTCTGGTTATGAATGTTGAGAATTGTAGCTTGTAGCTGGAATGCTTCAGAAATTGGTAGACTTCAAGAGGAAATCTTAGTTCTAGCTAATATCCAGTGAATTTTATGGAGATGTTAAAACATATGGTGTATGCTTTGTTGCGTTGTAGTTTCAGGTACTGAATAATCCTACTACCGAAGAGTTCCGGGTTGTTATTAACTCTTCAGCACCGGATATTGTGTACTTGCAAGGGGAGCAGAGTGGAGAGAGTGATGAAGTTGGTCCTTTACTGTTGGAATATACTGATTTTTCTACTCCTGATGCCTTGGTTACTCTGTTTGGCTCAACATTACCGACAACGGTGGGTGCATTCGTCGTTTTACATTGCTCCATGTTTAGATAAGGAGTTCGTTTTTACCAGCTGAGGCTCGGTTGATGCCACACAGATCTTTTTCTTTCTAAGGCTCCATAGAGTTTCCTCTACCTGAATGTTAAAACACTTTTCGTAACAAGAACCTAATAATCTGTACTGGTTAAGTTTCTGTCTATAATGGTCCTTTAATGAGACATTTATAGACGTTGATTTCATATTGTTGTTTCAGGTTTACCTAGAGCTTCCGAATGGTGAAGAATTAGCTCAAGCACTTTACTCTAAGGTACACCATTCTTGATAAATATCTAGCTCTGTTTTGCTTTTCTTTTCCTTTCCTGTTTAATATTTAGTCTTCTTATCACCTCTTTGTTGCTATCCGTTTCACCTATGGTTATGTTGCGAGTCTTGGGAGGAAATTTAAAATGTAAAGGACCTTTTGAATGACAGTTTTCCTTGTTGGTCATCTAATTGCTAGATTATCGTACATTATGTTCGAGTATAAATATGCGAGTTATTCCGTGGATAGTTTTTTATATGATTTTTTTCACTGGTCCTTTTAATCTGTTTTGTGCTTTGCTTTTTCTTGCAGGGTGTTCAATATGTTATTTATTGGAAAAATGTGTTCTCGAAATATGTAGCCTGCCATTTCCGCCATGCTCTGTTTTCAATAATACAAAGGTAATTGTTTACTTGAGCATCTGAAATTGAAACACGCCTTAATTTGAGTCTCATTTGCACAAAAATCATTTACTTTTTTCCCCCAGTCTACAAATATTGTCAATGATATGTTTTTCGGAAATGCAGTTCGTGCAGCGATACATGGGATGCGTTCCAGGTTGCAGAAGCATCTTTCCGACTCTATTGTACGAGTAACAATGCCGTCCTTCCTTCTGACAGCAACCGTAAAATGAATTATGAGATGGGACCCTGCTTGCTTGGAGACCCTCCAAAGATTGATGTGGTTTCGCCAGGAGCTGATGAACTAGAAGAGGAAAATTCATTAGAGAGCCTCCCATCAATAAAGATATATGATGAAGATGTAACCGTAAGGTTTCTTTTGTGTGGACCACCATGCACACTGGTGGGTGTTGTTGACCTTCTCGCACATTTTATGTTGCTTGCTTGTTTGAGCAAATGTTAGTATTTCTTTATGCTATCATCAGTCGCAAAGCTTTTTTGCTATTTCAGGATACATTCACACTGGGATCTTTGGTGGATGGACTCAATGCTCTCTTGAGAATAGAAGTGAGTGTAACTCGTTAGTTTAAAGTTCCCATTCTTCTTCATTAGTGGCCATACTAAAATGTGTGCATGAAAAGATAAATTTAATAATATATGCGTTAATCCTTTCACATTATAACTTTACTATTTCACTGTTCCAGATGCGAGGAAGTAAGCTTCATAACCGTTCTAGGTATGTGTTTTATATGGCCAAATAACTGTTTTATGAATTTGTGCATACGGACTAGTCTTAAGACTTGTTTTGTTACTTTTCATATTCTTGCTCATCGGAATTAAAACTGCAGTGCTCCAGCACCTCCTCTTCAAGCAGGAACATTTACTCGTGGTGTAGTGACCATGCGTTGTGATATCTCAACATGTTCTTCTGCTCACATATCAATGCTGGTGTCTGGAAATGCGCAGACCTGTTTCAGTGATCAGGCAAGGGATTATATCTCTTAAAAACTGGGCTCTTCTCTTCATACATGTGCAATGGGATTTATTATTTTCTCCTTTGTAAATCTTAGCTTTTGGAAAATCACATAAAACATGAGGTGGTTGAGAAGATCCAACTAGTCCATTCAGTGGTGAACTCAGAAGAAACAAAGCGATTTTTCTCTGAGCCTCGGAGATCTGCCTCCATAGCTTGTGGGGCAAGTGTGTGTGAAGTTTCAATGCAAGTCCCAACATGGGCTCTGCAGGTTAATAATCTCTTTCTTTGCTCGACTTAGATTTGCTGTTGATAGTTATCTCTTGTCCAATCGTTTACGCATGCACCTTGTTACCAACAATTTAGTCAGTTAGAACAGCCACAAGAGTTTCAGATGAAAAAGTTTGTCATGAAAATGCAACGGACATAAATGAAGGCTTTTTCTTTCTGAACTATTGACTCAAGCTTTGGGATGTCCCAGGACCATTTTCCGTGCTTTATTGCTTTCACTCTCTAGATATGATGCTTTTACATGTAAAGTGATAACATCCAGATAGCTATGTGATACACATTCCCTGCGGCTTCTTAGGAATTTGCGTTTTATGAGTTTTCTCTTGGTAATGGTTAGCTAAGAAAATGTTAGTTTTGCTTTTCGGCAGGTTTTAAGACAGCTGGCGCCGGATTTGTTATACCGCAGTTTGGTTGTTCTTGGAGTAGCCAGCATTCAGGGGTTGTCTGTTGCTTCCTTTGAAAAAGATGATGCAGAACGTTTACTTTTCTTCTGCGGACAACAGATCAATGATACTTCAAACCATGATGCTCTTCTATCTAAAATTCCTCACTGGTTAACGCCTCCCTTGCCATCCAGAAAAAGATCCGAGCCATGCAGAGAAAGTAAGGTACTGTTTAGAATGCCGCAGGTTGAAACTAATCTATGCAGAATGTTAATCACTCCTTGTTTACAAGCTAGATTCTTCGTATATATGTCAAGAAAAAAAGTTATATATTACTGATTGCATCCTGTAAACAAAATTGTACATCCAGGAAATCGAAAACGGAGGACCTACATCAAGGAAAATCAACGTGGCTGCTCTGAGACCAATACCTCACACTCGTAGACATAAGATGATACCTTTCTCTGGTTACTCTGAAATTGGAAGATTTGATGGTGACCACACCAAAGGAAGCTTGCCTATGCCTCCAAAGCATGGTGCATCAGGTGGCACTCCGGTAACTCACCGTAAAGCTTTTTCTGGTTCGTATCAGAGGAAGCAAATCATCTCACTAAACCCTCTGCCTCTCAAGAAACACGACTGTGGAAGAGCGCATATTCAGATTTGCTCAGAGGTTTGGTTTATTGTTAGTTGTATCTTAAAATCCCCTTTGGAACATTGATGTTTCTTTCTTTGGGGATCATATGGATTCTGTATCTATGTAGGAGGAATTTCTGAGGGATGTGATGCAGTTTCTAATTATACGAGGACATAGCCGGCTTGTTCCTCCAGGGGGACTAGCGGAGTTTCCTGATGCTGTTCTCAACTCAAAACGGCTTGATCTGTTCAACTTGTACCGAGAGGTAGTTGCGCGGTGATTTAATTTTGATCAACCCAGCCAGCATTATAGATTTGGTGAGATTTGGTGAGCTAAAGAGAGATTCTGCAGGTTGTATCACGGGGAGGGTTCCACGTAGGGAATGGGATCAACTGGAAAGGACAAGTTTTCTCAAAGATGCGGAACCACACTCTCACAAACAGAATGACTGTAAATGATTTATTCTTGAAAATCACTAGATTTATTCTTGAAAATATCCAATCTCATCACTAGATTTATTCTTGAAAATCATGAGTGTTGTCTTTAATACTATCTCTGGGGTTATTATGGCAGGGAGTGGGCAATACGCTGAAAAGACACTATGAAACGTATCTACTCGAGTATGAGTATGCTCATGATGATGTAGATGGAGAATGTTGCTTAATATGTCGCAGGTACATTAAGAACCCTCTTTCCCTCTCTCTCTCTCGCATTCGCATAACATGGATACATGTTAATAACGCATTGTTTATTGCTTTGGTTGAAACAGTAGCACGGCGGGTGACTGGGTGAACTGTGGATCGTGTGGAGAGTGGGCTCATTTCGGATGTGACCGAAGGCCCGGCCTCGGCGCCTTCAAGGTAAGCAAACAAGCACACACGCACTTGTAAGTAGCATCTATGGCCTTGTGTCTGTACTGATTGATACACATAATGATATGACAGGATTATGCGAAAACGGATGGGTTGGAATATGTGTGCCCAAACTGTAGCGTCTCTAATTACAGGAAGAAGTCCCAGAAGACCTCCAATGGCTTGCTTGTCCCTTAGCTTCACGTTTCTTATTTTATTTTTACTTTTTTCTTTGGAAACCAAATGATTGATTCCTCCTCTGACATTTCACGAGTTTTTGCAATGCAAGTCTTGTTTCATTTCTATTGATAATGAAACTCTAAAGTTTTAAAATGAGTTAGTTAACCACAATTTGAATGAGACAAGTCTTTCATTCAAATTCATCCGACTAAGAATCGCAAGCGATACGATTTGAAAAGGTAAACAAGCCTTGATAAAATTAACAAATGCTAAAACGTTGGTGCAGCATATGTATTGTTCTAAAGAGAAACCATTGATATGTACAGGTACACTTCATTGTAATGAAACGAATCTGAGAAAATGTTTATATACAAAAGAGTAGCTTGTAATGTGAATGGAGTTTATGGGCGTAAACCTGCGTAGAGGTCTTTGAGCGCAGTGTACAATGGTTCAGCCGCTTTCGGTTGATCCACCATCCCAAGTAGAATGTCCGATGTGGTAAGGTATGGATCGCCATAGAACCTTACATTCATGTCCCTTCTCGTCGTCACCACATTTCCTTCTAGAGATACTCCCACAAATGCCCCTGTTCGCACAAAACTTATCTCAGGTTCTAGATTTACAGGAGAAAATTTTAAGATGAGATTATTCAATTTCCCTTGTAATATCCGACCTACGTGTCTGGCCAAATTATAGATAATGAGAAAGGTACAAAAAACTGAGACATGAAGTTGAGATGGAGAAAAACCTTTGCTGCGGCTGTAAGTATAGCAGACGCCAGAGCCTCTGTCACCAGCTCGAAGGTCAGCCTCCAACACTCTCCCTATAGGTCCTGCTGCTGCACTGCATCCTGCGCCTAGAGAGAAGTGCATTCTGCTGCAGAACGTCTTCACCGCTTTCAAATCATGCAGCACTATTATGAAGTCCATTAACTCACCTCCAATCTGACAAAGAGTACAAAAATTCTCAGCCTCTTTACCTCTTACAGAGTTACAGGCATGTATCGAATGAAAAAGATGATGTTTACCTGAGCACCCCATCCTAGACCAACTGAAAGTATCGCAGATGGTGCAGACCATGACCCGTCTGATCTCCGAGATATTACCAGACCAGTCCCGAGTTTGTATGACAGCAAAGCCCCAGCTTTAGCAACCGTTAAGATTGCTAAACCTCTAGCTCGACTAAGAATTGCATGTGGTATGGATTTCTCAGGGTCTAATCTTGCTAACTGTGTATTTCGATAACTGATTAATCAGACATTTGATACTCAATTCTCTACTCGAACATCTTAGTCAGAAAAATGGATGAAAATCAAACCTGGCAGTAGCCTCTCAACGTATTAGATGCCTTGTATATCTCATCTTCCATGGAAAGACCAACGGGGAGGTTCAACCATCCTCTTGTGCATGTCCAATCCACAACATCATGCTTTGCTACTTGCACGGCATTACTAATGGAGTTAATGAGGACACCTTGCAAAGGATCAAGCCTCTCGTAGCAGGAATCGCAAACTCTCTGAGGATTCCTTTCCCGAAATCTACTCGGCATTAAGCACCTCCCTTTCGAACAGTTTCTACAAAATATCCCTCCGCAGAACCGACAATGATGTCTTCCGCATGTGATTGCGGTAAAAGGAGAAGAACACTGCATGCAGGTAGTAGTTGAGCTGTCGGGCAGCCACTGAGGAGGTTCAGCTTCCAGCAAGTCCTTGTAGACACTGTAATTAATCCCGCTAGGTTCAAGAAGAGGCGGCGCGCTTGGTATGTAAACCGACGAGTGAACGTAAGTATCTCCGTTCTTGCCAGAGCCAAGGAACGAGACATTCGAAGAGGGGATATTCTGATCTAACGAAACTTTAAGGTCCTTGTTTTGCCCCGTAACAATGGCAATCAAACCAGTTAAGACGTTTTTCAAGTTTACTTCAGGGGCTCCATTTCCTCGAACCGGCGTAGAGAGCTCGTCGGCTGAATCATATCCACCATCGACGGCGTAATCTCCCGAGTCGATAATCGGATATTCAGGCTCTTTTTTCGTAGGGATTGACTGAACAGACCATTTAGGTGAATCTCCATATTCATCATCGCCATCGCCATCATCATCATAATCATCCTCATACTTGAATTTGATGTTCTCTTTTTCCGAATTCGGACGGGAAGAATACGAAGAAGCTTTTCCATTGAGAGTAGCCATGCCTAACCGCTAAAATCGAAAATCTGCAAAAGATACAAAATCGCTAAAACTGAAAAATCTTACTGTTGCGATAAACCGGTACAACAAATCTCATAAGCCATGAATACATTCAAACTCACAAAAAGGAATTGATTCAGAACCAAAATTTACGCAAAAGAAGCTAAAACCACGATACGAAAACAAAAATTAACAACAGTTTCATATAAAAAAACAAAAATTAACAACAGTTTCATAGAAAATCCACAACTCTTGAAACCGAATCAACAACCTAGCTTTGATTTCAATTCTAAGGTTTATCCGAATCGCTGAAGGAATATAAGAAAACGATTTCGATATCACGAGAATTTTGCCGAATTTTGAAAAAAAAAAATCAAATCAATAATTTTGAGAATCTTAGGGAAAAAACCTGTGCTTTGAAGATAATCAGGTGAAGAAAACTAGACCTATCGATGATCGGATTGAAGAAGATAACCAGCAAGAACACGGCGTCTCGGTTCTTAGGGTTATATTTTATTTCATTTAATAAATACGGAAGATATATTATATTTTCGGTTTCCCGGTAAGCAAGTCAAGTTCTTATATTGTTGGGCCCAAAAGGCCTTGGGTCTTTTTGTTGTTTGGGTGTAAAAAGCCCGAAAAATGAAAATATGTGGTTTTATTTTGTAAATATTTTTTTCATTTTTATCTATTAAAGACATGTTTAAAGAGGTGTATGTAGGACGGATCGGATATCCGGATCCGAGTTGTAATTATCCAGATCCGGATTCGGAGCTTTAAGATATCTGCGGATATGCGGATATGGATTCGGATCCGTAAAAAATAATAAAAAATATTAAAATATTAAAAATAATGATAAAATAATTTTTATATAATATTTTGTAAAAAACATCTG
>PKMM01018184.1:556007-576240 GCA_002933915.1 Eutrema heterophyllum
ATTGATATAAATTTGTTGAACACGTACCATATATTAACTTTTAATGTTGGGGTTGATGTTTTTTTAAATGAGATGTATAATTAGATATGAAGAACTATTGATATAAACATTAAAGATATGTAATTAAATAATTTTTGAAATATAATAGTACTTTAATTATGTTTTACTGTACACAAAATTTATTGTAAACGTTAAATTTGTTTACTAAGTTTTATATTACATTTAGATGAATATATTTTTGAAAGATTGTTAATGGCTTGTGGTTCATTTCTCGCTATCTATACTGTTTTTCCGTGTGAGACTTTGAAGATTTTATTATATTTGAACTGTGAGACTTTATAAACTTTACATTATTTTAAAATCTTTAAAGTTCTAATTTATCCAATCAAATTTTAACACTTTTAAAACCTTTCTACTAAAAATTCACACAGTCTAACTTCGCCTTTTTGTTCCTACAATGATTTATTTATCAAAATCCAACTAAATAAAACCTTACAAAGTCAAATTCTTTACAACATTTTTTTGAAGTACATTAACAGCCTAAAGTTAATGTTTCTACCAATCAACTCTCTATCAAATCGAAGAACTTACAACTGAGAATAATTGTGGGAGTGACATATCAAAAAAATAAAACATAAAAAACATAAATCAAGCTTATACTAATCGCTTAGACTTGTATCGTGATTATACATTATAACCGTTCAAAATCTCAAATCAACTATCATCGTCCGTCTCATGCTTATACTCGGGTTTATACTCAAACTCAATCTTATCAAATTTTTTATTTTTAATCTAATATCTAAATTGTTCTTTTATGGCTATCTTTACTGCTTTTTCGTGTGAGACTTTGAATGGTTTTATTTTATGTCTATAAGACTTTGAAGACTTTTACTTTGTTTTAAAATATTTAAAGTTCTAATTTATCCAATCAATGTTTCACACTTTTAAAACCCCTTAAATTCTACTAACACTCTTAAATATCGCTTATTTTAAAGTCAAATTCTCCATAATATTTTTAAGTAGAGTTTATTCTCAAATTTCATCCTATCGGCCTTACAATAAATCCTAAACAATCTTGCAATAACTCCTTGCTTCAGCATTGGCACTCTACTTGATTTCCCATGATTGTGATAGAACCGGCGGACTTTCAGCATCCACTTATTAAAAGGGATCTCATATGAATAATACACTCGGAAAGGACATTTTTCACCGCAACAAATAACAACAATCTTGTTTGCTTCAGATTTAGCCATCTTCACATCATATTGAGTCGTGAGTGAGTACCGCAAGAGGTAGTCGTTAAACTCTAACCCACTATTAAACTTCTGAAACAAACAGATATAAGACTCCTTACCAGAAGCTCCATGAAACTGTGCTTTCCTTTTTTTTTTATTTTATATATATGCCCATTTCTCCCATTCTTCATCAGACTATAAATGTGTATTTGACTACTCTTTATAACCTAAACCAAATTTCCGTTCACTTTCTTCCGCTTCCCTTTCTACTTCTTCTTGTTCTTCACTATTAAAGTAGGTTTCCTTTTCTGGTCTTACCTTCGTCCCTTCATTAAACAGATCCTTAAACCTTTCATCATTGACACCATGCATCTCATGCATCTAAGATAACCACATTTCCTTCATCAGCTTTATTCAACACATTAGCATCTTTTTGAACATCCTCCTCTCTTTGAATAACATCATATCTTTCCTACTTTTTTGTACCAAATGATCCTAATTTAAGTCGTAATCTTTGCATCACACCTAACGAATTCTTCAAACTTCTCCCATGTTATCTCAGACAGTTTTCATTCAACGATTTTACCACCCCCAATATACTTGTAATCTTCATTTTTCTTTCTCATAGTCCCACCAAATTGGATATTGAATTTTAGTGTCACATCGTTAATGTAGAAAGAGCAAATAATTTTTGTTTCCGATGATTCTTCTTCTCCCGGTTTTGCTAGCTCAACCTCTTAAATCTTTCTTAAGAAGAGGATTCAATCTTTCCAAGCTCTGTAACTGACCAATATCCTAAAGTAAGAACATTTGAGGATCAGATCTAGGAAATTTATAGTCTCTACTAGAACTTTCAGCTGAAAATAATTGTACGAATGATACATCAACAAAAGTTTTTAAATCAAACTCAAAATAATCGTTTAGATTTTTACCAGTATGGCGAATATACATTAGATTCGTTCAAACAACTCACTATCGTCATCTGTCTTTTGCTTATACTCGGTTTTCTAATTAAACTCCATCTTATCGGTTTTTCATTTATAATCTCATATCTAAATCATTCATTTTTAGCTATCTTTACTGTTTTTGTGTGACACTTTGAAGACTTTTAATTTTTTTTAAACCTTTAAATTCTAATTTATCCGATCAAAGTTTAAAACTTTAAAACTCTTAAAATCTACTAAAAATTCACACAGTCTAACTTCGTCTTTATGTTCTTGCGATGGTGTTTTTTTTAAAAGCCTTCAAAATAAGACACTACTGTTTTTTTTTAATCACTACCCATTATTTTAAAGTCAAATTCTCTACAACATTTTTTTTAAGTACATTAACAACCTAAAAATAAAGTCGTTACTAATCACCTCTTTGATCGATGAACTTTTAGCTGAAAATAATTGTATTTTTGAACATGAATAATCAAACTTGCCATTCGTACAACCGCAACCATCATTCTATCATATTCGTTTTCCTCAACTGCAGAAATTCGCAAGTTTTGGTAAGGGGAATCGTAGAAAGAATCCTAACCCAACAATTTTCTAAATTTGGACAATGTCAATCAAATTTTGTTTATGAAACCCTAAACTAATGAAAAACTCATAATATAATTCTCCCAAGTAAGTATCGTATATAATCAATTTTTTTGTATACAAAATCCAAAATAATAAATCAAGGCATCCTCCTATAACGATATAGGGATATGATTCGATGCAAACTGTTAAAGTAGCACTGATCGTTCTCTCAAAAATTAAAAGCTTAAGATTTGGAGACTCGTTTCTTCTTCTTCTTCCCCCTCAACCTTCACTCTGATCATATCGATGCGGCTAAACTGAAGTTGAAACGCCGGCACAATCTAGCTTCCGCAACTACAATAACTTCCTGACCAATCAAAGATTCCAAGCCTAGCCCTCAACTTCAATCTGTTAATTCACATCTCTGCTATATAAATAACCTAAAGCTTTTAAACGGAAGCAGTTGTAAATAGGCTGGAGCAATCAACCTTGAAGTTAACCCTCTCAAACAAATTTCACTGAAAGATGTGAAAACGATAATGATGATGATTGTGAACATAAAACATTCATTTCAGAGATGTGAAATAGTATATCATAATAAAAAAGTTGGATTCACCTTTTTTAAGAAACCAAGATTGGCTAACATGAGCGTTTTGCCTTAGTAATGTCAAAGCATCTGTAAAAACAAAACAATTTAATAAATGGATTCGTCAGAATTATGATCATTTTTGCTTCTAGTTATAAGATAATCGTGATTGTAGCTGGGGAACAAAGTGAACTATCACATAACATAACCAATTCTCTGTAAATCAAAGAGAAGACCATTTCAGGGCTGGGCATAAGTGTTCTCCACGTCAATTATCAAGAACCTTTTGAGGTGATTTAAAAGAAAGTGGTTAATTTGTCTAATTAGCTTTGTATGGTAAGACCAAGATTATGAATTCCAAAAGGAAAACGAACACCTAAGCGATTTACATTAAGCATGGCTACTTTTTTTTAATTAAATAGCTCCATATTATTGACTAACATGGCTATATATTAAAATGTAAATTAAAATCGAATTTTTGGAAACGAAATACATCCAAAGCAAACTATAAAATAACAACTATATTATTGAAGAATTAAGTTTAATATTACTTTAACTTACCCGTGCAAACTATAAAATAGCAACTATATTATTGAAGAATTAAGTTTAATTTAAAAATAAATTTATTTGTAAATATTTACTTTAATTTATTATAATTTATTTTATTTAATGATTTAATAATATTGTGTAAATAAGTAAAGTTATGTTCCGTAATATAGATTAGAAAATTTGAAACACATCGAAAAACAAAATACAAATTTTTGGGCAATCGAATCAGATGAATAAAAAAAACTTGTACCTTTGTTGTTGTTCATCATCATGAAGCATATAGTTAGTGATTTGTCGAGTTTACGTAACAATGTACTGTACTCGTTTACAACAAATAAAACAGAAATTAAGAAATATTGGAATCACCGTTTGAAAAATCACGTAGCAGATCGACCCAAACTTCATCCTTTGCTGAACCATGTATTATTAGCTCCTACGTCGGATAAAAAAAGGTGAAAATTAGACTTCATACGAAAGACAATATAAAACACATCATAGTCACAATAAAAATTGAAAAAACTATATTAAGAACAATGAACCATGATTTTTCTCGTGATGATAAGAAATGATTGGAATCTTATTTATAAAGTGTGATAGAGTTTGGGTTTTTAGGGTTAGTCGCATAAAAATCGCAATATCTAATTTGTTTCATGATGAAGATATTTCGGGAGACACAAATACTAATATAAGGAAATATTTATTCAAAATTTGATTATTACGAAAAATAAAGAATTTTTAAATTAGACGATTACCTTATTTTTAAATTAGATGATTATCTTATTGTGAGTATATTATTAATTATTGTTAGGTTGTTATGGTAGTTTCTATTTTTGTTAAGATTGTGATATTTTGTATTTAAATATTTTACATTTTTGATGGCATTTAATAAAACTTGCAGCTAAAGTTTAAGGAGTATATACCACGCATAATAATTGCGATGGTATAATTTTAGGAACAAAACATTAAATCATATCATATATACGGTGGTGACGAATCCCTCTATTATAGTAAACAACCAGCTTTGATTTTATTTAATTTCGGAAAAGAAAATATGTTGTTGTATAGAAAATCTCACATCGATTTTGTATTGTGTAAATTGGAACAATTTATTTTGTTTTTTTAATTATGTGAATCGGAACACAAAAAATAATAATTTAATCAATTGTATTACAGTTTCATAAATCGATGAAACTGAGATATGTTAAAATCAATTGTATTACAGTTGTATAAATTATGCAGTGTATACTTATATATTGTAATATGTAATTTATTAAATTATGTACATTATTAAATTATGTCAATTTGTATCCAATAAAGTGTATATAATATATTTGTCTTTCTAAATTATTTTGTTTTTTATGTAACGTAATATTTTATTGGGGAAAAAATCAATAATGGATTTGAAGAGTGTTTGGAAGTATGAATAGTAGAGTTAGATTAAAAAAGAAAAATAATTTAACCTTGGTCGAATTAATGAGAAACTGCTATGTGGTAAAGTAATTTAATTGTCAACTTAAAAACTATTTGACTACAAAGATAATAGGAAGAAAATAAATGAATTAATAAATACTCTAAATGCTGAAAATAATTGTAGGTTTGACAGATCAACAAATGTCACCACTAAACTCATTCTTTTAATATATAGAGGATAAATGATATATATACGTTAAAATACATGAGAGTTATGTTATGGTTTGACTAGTGAATGACATTTTGATATGTATTTGAGACGTCAGAGATATAGTTGCAAAAATTTGTCACATGGAAGAGTTTACTTTTGCAGAAAACATATTTTTTTATTGATATGATAGCTTTAACAAGTTTATAAATATATCAACTATTTTGTTGACGTACCTACCCTTTTATGTTTCTCATTCCTATAGTCTCCATCCTGCAATTTCCCCATATAAACCATGTCAATTTCTCTATACACACATGACAATATACTACTTGCATTTAAATATGGTTGTTTCAAATGCGAATATTCAAGTTTGTGTTTGTATTTACTTGTTGAAATATTTTTTCAAACCATAACATTTTTATCTATCAAAGATCTTCGCATAAACGAAAAACACAAATGACGTTATGCACTTATGTTGAGTTTTGAAAAACTATTTGATAGAAAAATCTTTTTAGAGACACCATAACACGTTAACATTCAAACACAAAAAATGACTAATCTTTTTTTTTTTTGTCAACAGCCTAAATACCTAGAACGGTTCGGAGATCCAAACCGGGGGTACCAAGTTTACATAAGTAATATTCACTGGATAGACGCGAGCACTCCTTGCTAACTTGTTTGCCTTTGTGTTGTTTGCGCGTGGAATGAATGAGATGGAGAAGAAAGAAAACACGTCCTTACTCTTCACGAATTCCTCCAAGTGTAATGCAAAAGCCGGCCATTCCGCGGGTGTAGACACCATCTTCACCAACTCGGAACAATCTGTTGCAAAAGCAAAAAATGACTTATCAAACTCAATAAAATAAGCGTAGTTAAAAAAAAAATACTCAATAAAATAAGCGAAGAGATTATTACTGGGATGATTGAGATGGAAGACTAGGTGATTTGTGGCATTTGCGCTCACATTGGTCTTCGCAGGATACTGGATGTTTAAAGAAGAATCCACACAAGAACAAGCACTTGTCCATGCATGAAAGTCCTTCTACTTCTCCTACCATGGCCACCATAACTATTGACACCACCATCATCAATGCAATGCATTTAATACTCATTTTTCTTAAAAGTTTTTTGTGTATAAAATTATGTAAATGTTCATTAAGATATGTGTATGTATATATATACACACATATATGAAATTAATTATTTGTGTTCAATTGGTACTTTAATTTTTTTCTTGAAGATGTTGTCCTAATTTTGACCCAAAATAGATATGGTTTTAATTATTTTTGGGAGAATTAGCAAAAATGACACTTTGACAAAAGGGGGGAGGGTTATTCAATATAGTATTTGGAGTGATTTGTATTAAAATCACAAATCTTATGTTATTCAAACATGAACTTTAAAATGTCTTTTAAAATCTCATGTTATTGAACTAGTGATTTGTAAATGAACCTTCAAATTCACTGTTATTGAAAATATTATAAGTAGTGGAATTTAAAGGATTTTTAGTGATTTGAAAATGTTTTGATTGAGTTTCTTAGTTAAAAATATAAAAATCCAAATCCCATGGTTTTAAGTGAGATTTCATATATTTTTAAAAATAAATCATAACAAATTACATAATTCACTCATATCATCTAACAACTCATAAAAACTCAAATCCTACCAAATCCTCCCAAATATTAGATTGAATACATCCTCCTCCATAATGATGTATTCAAGCGATTGTAAATACAAACCTTTTAAGTTTTTTGCAAGTTTTGTCTCATGGGCATAACCGACCAACCCATAATGATGAATTAGTTCTCCGCCACCGCTTGGTTCATAATCTCAACTGGAAGAGAACTTGGAGGATCAAACGCTCCCAAATTAATCTCTTGAATCACTCTCCTTAGATTTTTCGCATTTGAGATATAATATTATAAAAGCGGAAAGGGAAGAAAATAGCATATCGAAGGAAAATTCAATCGAATTGTGCCGATATCTCCTTCAGATATCTCCTTCCATAGATGGTTATACCCATTGCTTTCGTAGAATCAAGTTCAGCACGATTGATCGTGGGATCAATCCTGGGAATACCCAGCGAGAAGTGGGGAAGTGGTCCGGAAATCGCCACTCCGACGACAATCAGAACAAAAACCGTCATCAAAGTGGCGAGAAACTACCAAAGATATAACCGTTTATTTATCGCATTTTCAACTTTTTGGTAATAGACGTCTTAGTCAGGGGCGGAGGCAAGTTGAGGGTAGAGGGTCAGCTGACCCCACCTAATTTTTAAAAATATTTGTTTTTTATAAAAAGAAAAATATAACCCCAATAAATTTTTTTTTGACCCCATAAAAAATAACTAAAAAACATTAAGAGTGTGAAGCAGATATATATTAACAGTTGACCAAAATATTAGGTTTATAGCAATGTTAATTTGAAAACTTGGAAAGTAACAAAGAGAAAAAAATTGAACCATTAATATCCCTTTTATTTCATTTAATTACACAAATGTCATTATACTAAAAATCCTCTTTTCGACGTTAGTATGTCGGTAGCACTGTTCACCAACCTCCGATGTTATTGTTATCTGTTATTGATGAACATTGTTCATCATTGGAAATTATAAACAATTTGTGATTTTAGTGATTAATAGCGCGATAAGTTTACATAATTAACATGATAGCAAATTAACATGATAACAATGACATGTTAACATTTGGATAACATGATAACAAATTAATGTGATAACAATTATATCGCGATAAGTTTAATTATGTATTATCATATAATATAATATGAAATTGTCGCGTTAAACAAGTTACCATATCATAAATTATTGTGTTCATCTAATTATCATATCATCGAAAATATGAAATATGAACAAATAAAAATTTTAATGCCAACCCAGTTATCATATGATGTGATCATGGATAGCAATCACAACATGGAGCTTGAACCAGATGATGAGCTAGTAGCCGAGGAGCATGAACCAGGACAAGAAGAGCTTGTAGCCGAGGAGTCTTTGAGCATTCCAACTGGTCCAATGACACGAGCAAAGACTAAGAAGCTCAAAGAGACCGTTGCTGGCGTACTTAGTCAAATCCAGATTCAACCAAGCTACTTGGACCGAGAGGAGAAAGAGGCGATTGCATATACTTTGATGGTGATCCAAGTCCAAGAAATCAATGTGGGATTGTGATTCAACCTTGCACTCTTTTTTCGTATCCTTTTTTTTGTCCCATTGGGTTTTTCAAGGATAGGTCTTTAACGAGGCAAGATTGGTCACTTACACTAAAGCCCACACGAGAATGAAGCCAAGGCCCATCATGTTATTTTCGACCAAAGAGAAGCCAAGGCCCATCTGTTTTAATTTGTCTTTTATTTTTCTTCTATTTTCTTTAGTTGGCGCTTTATTTTTTTTATAAAAACCCTAGCCCTTGTCGACAAAATATTCAACTCTTTAAATAATATCAAGCGCAACTTTTCTTCTTGGGTTTTAGAGAGAGCGATTCTTTCTTCTTCCTTGCTGGTGTGTAATATCCAGTGTTTTGTTCTTCTTCGGTGTGTCATATCCAAAGCAGAACAACGGTGAATCAAAGGGCTTCCATCTCCTTTGTGTGACCTATCGATCCACGCCCCTTGAAGCACTTGTGCTTGCAAGGCTTATCCTCTTACTGCCCAGCTCTAGAGTGCTCGATTCTAGGGAGTTCCTATTAAGTGGTATCAGAGCTTCGCTCTACAACGCTGGGTAATCTCGTTCCTTACTTTTTCAAACCTGTTCTTAATTTTTTTCTTTGAGTTTTGAGTATGCTCGTCCTAGTTGTTGTTGTCGAGTCTGTTCTTCATTAGTTTCTGTGAGTTTCGAACCTAGTATCCTGTTTAATAGTTGTTTTCGTTTCAGTTTTATCAAAAAAATCAAAAAAATAAATAAAATTTAGGTTCATATAGTTTGCGATTTGGTTCTTAGAAACTGTCTCTGCAATTCAGTGTGTTAGGTTGAGCATTAGGTGCTGGATTTTCAAGTTGTTGTTTCAGTTTGGTGATTCGATCAAGTCTAGACAGCCTGTTACCTGTTTTAGTTGCAGCAATCGTTTCTTAGGTACAACAGATTGTGTGTTCAATAAATTTCAGAGTTGCAGCAAGCTTGTTTTTGCAAAAGAACTAGTTACTGGTTGCGTTTTGTTTTTTTTTTTCTTTTCAGGTCTAAATGTCTGACGAAGAGAAAGAAACCAGCAGTATGCGAAACAACAAGCTGATGATGGAAGCTATGATGGCTCGTATGCAGCAGATGATGAACACTACTCTCGAAGCTAAGTTTGAAGCCTTTCGACAAGAACAACAACAACAAAGAGAACAAGTGCAAGGTGATAATACACCAAGGAGAGCTCGTAGAGACAGAAATCAACAAAGGCCTCATGGAGATGAAGAAACAGCAAACTATTACAGCCACAAGAGTGACTCAACTCAAGGCAGCCACAAAAGGCATAGGCGCGCTAGAGAAGACAGAGATCAGCAACGAGACAACTTTGGAGGTCTCAAGCTCAGAATTCCTCCATTCCATGGGAAAAACGACCCTAATGCATACTTGGAGTGGAAGAAGAAGATTGAGTTGGTTTTCAACTGCCAACACTACACAGAAATCAACAAAGTGAGAGTAGCAGCAACTGAGTTCAACGATTATGCTCTCAGCTGGTGGGATCAGCTCGTTACTTCTAGAAGACGTAATAGAGAAGAACCGGTGGAGACTTGGACTGAGATGAAGAAAATCATGAGAAAGAGATTTGTTCCCAGCCATCACCACCGTGAGCTGCACAATAAGCTCAGAAAGCTTGCTCAAGGAAGCCGCAACGTCGAAGACTACTATCAAGAGCTGGAAACACTTATAATCCGTGCTGATATTTCAGAAGATAGAGAAGCTACTATGTTACGATTTCTGGGTGGTCTAAACAGAGATATACAAGACCGTTTAGAGATGCAACATTATGTGGAGTTAGAAGAGATGCTTTACAAAGCAATTCTGGTGGAACAACAACTCAAGAGGAGGGGTTCTTCTCGAGTTAGTTATGGAAGCGGACCTGCTGTTACTAAACCGAGTTATCAAATTAAGAGAGGAAAGATCTAATACTTTCCAGCGTGAAGGTAAGCAGATTGCAACACCAAGAACAGAAGCTAAGCCTTACACAGCAATGCAAGACAACAAAGGCAAGGCAGAAGTTACTACTTCAAGATCTCGTGATGTTAAGTGTTTCAAGTGTCAAGGAAGAGGTCATTACGCCAATGAATGCATCAACAAGAAGGTTATCGTTCTGTTAGACAATGGCGACATGGAATCCGAGGACGAAGAAGAGATGGACCTTGATTCTTTAATCGAATATGAAGAGCTGCCTGCCCAAGGGAAGTTGTTAGTAACAAGAAGATCTTTAAGTGTGCAAGTTCGAGCTGATGAACAAGAACAGAGGGAGAACTTGTTCCATATAAGATGTCTGGTCCAAGGAGAAGTTTGTAGCCTTATAATCGATGGAGGAAGCTGCACTAATGTAGCAAGTGAGACGATGGTTAAGAAGCTTGGACTGAGAGTGAAGAAGCATCTGAAACCTTATAAGCTTCAATGGCTTAATGAAGAAGGCGAGATGAAAGTGAGCTATCAAGTGATCGTTCCCCTGGCCATTGGAAAGTATGAAGATGAAGTTCTGTGTGACGTGTTGCCAATGGAGGCCGGACACATCCTTCTTGGAAGACCATGGTAATCGGATCGAAAGGTAACTCATGATGGTTTCACTAATCGTCATTCCTTTGAGTTTAATGGCAGGAAAACCGTTCTGGTTCCCATGACACCTCAAGAAGTTCTTCAAGATCAACTACAACTCAAAAACAAAGGAGAAAAATCACTTGGGCCAAGTTCAGAACAAACGATCGATCGATCCCAGCTCAGACCGATCGATCCTTTGCCAAGCGATCAAACCTCTTTGCAACGGCTGGTGAAGTTAAGCAAGCTTTAGTTTCTAAACAGCCTATACTTCTATTTGTTTTTAAAGAAACTCTTACCAACTTATCTAACCCTGCACCGGTGCTGCCGAGTGAAATAAAATCTTTATTGCAGGAGTATGAAGACGTGTTCCCTGAGGACAATCCAAAGGAGCTGCCACCAATTAGAGGCATTGAACATCAGATTGATTTCGTGCCGGGAGCTTCACTTCCAAACCGTCCAGCGTACAGAACTAACCCTGTGGAGACTAAGGAGTTGCAACGACAAGTCAATGAACATATGGAGAAGGGTCATATCCGAGAGAGCATGAGCCCTTGTGCTGTACCAGTTCTGCTTGTGCCAAAGAAAGATGGCAGCTGGCGTATGTGCGTTGATTGTAGAGAAATCAACAATATCACGGTGAAGTATCGACATCCCATACCTAGATTAGATGATATGCTTGATGAATTGCATGGCTCTAGCATTTTTTCTAAAATTGATTTAAAAAGTGGCTATCATCAGATTAGAACGAAAGAAGGGGATGAACGGAAAACTGCATTTAAAACGAAACATGGTTTATATGAATGGTTAGTGATGCCATTTGGGCTGACAAATGCACCTAGTACATTTATGAGATTAATGAATCATGTTCTAAGAGCTTTCATAGGTATTTTTGTCGTAGTGTACTTTGATGATATTCTGATTTACATCAAGAATCTAGAAGATCATGTTAATCACTTGCAATCTGTTTTGAATGTGCTTAGGCAGGAAAAGCTCTTTGCTAATTTTAAGAAATGCACATGTTGTACAGATAACCTTGTCTTTTTAGGTTTTGTTGTGAGTGCAGATGGGATCAAAGTAGACGAAGAGAAGATCAAAGCCATCCGAGACTGGCCTAGTCCGAAATCAATAGGAGAAGTGCGAAGCTTTCATGGCCTTGCTGGGTTCTATAGGCGATTTGTGAGAGATTTCAGCACTCTTGCCGTACCACTCATTGAAGTAATCAAGAAGGACGTTGGCTTTAGATGGGGAGAAGCACAAGAAGAGGCATTCCAGGCCTTGAAAGAGAAGCTTACTCACACCCCTCTCTTATCTCTACCTAATTTCCTTAAGACTTTTGAAATTGAGTGTGACGCTTCTGGTGTAGGAATTGGAGCTGTCTTAATGTAGGATAAGAAACCCATAGCGTTTTTCAGTGAGAAGCTCGGAGGAGCCATTCTCAATTATCCAACGTATGACAAGGAGATGTACGCCTTGGTGAGAGCATTGCAAACATGGCAGCACTATCTGTGGCCAAAGGAGTTCGTCATACACACCGATCACGAGTCACTCAAGCACTTGAAAGGTCAGCAAAAGCTCAACAAGAGACACGCAAGGTGGGTAGAGTTCATTGAGATATTTCCATACGTCATCAAGTACAAAAAAGGTAAGGACAATGTAGTTGCTGATGCATTGTCTCGAAGGTACGCAGTACTCTCTACTCTTGATGCTAAACTGTTAGGTTTTGAGCAGCTTAAGCACTTGTACCAATCTGATTCTGATTTCCAAGAAATCTTTAAATCATGTGAAAAATTTGTTGCTGGCCATTATTATAGAAGTGATGGATTTCTCTTCTATGATAATCGCTTGTGTATACCTAACTTCTCTATTCGAGATTTACTTGTTAGGGAAGCTCATGGAGGAGGCTTGATGGGGCATTTCGGAATTGCTAAGACACTAAAAGTGATGCAAGATCACTTCCATTGGCCTCACATGAAGAGGGACGTTGAACGAATCTGTGGCAGGTGTGTTACGTGCAAACAAGCCAAATCCAAGGTTATGCCACACGGTTTGTATACTCCACTCCCTATCCCTACACATCCCTGGACTGATATCTCGATGGACTTTGTTTTAGGGCTGCCTAAGACTAGAACAGGGAAAGATTCAATCTTTGTGGTAGTAGATCGCTTTTCTAAGATGTCACATTTCATTGCTTGTCATAAAACAGATGATGCATCTCATGTAGTTAGTCTGTTCTTTTAAGAAATCGTGCGTTTGCATGGCATGCCTAGGACAATTGTATCAGATAGAGATACTAAGTTTCTTAGCTGTTTCTGGAAAACATTGTGGTCTAAGTTAGGCACTAAACTGTTGTTCTCTACTACATGTCATCCGCAAACTGATGGACAAACAGAAGTGGTCAATAGAACTCTAGGAACTCTTATGCTTGCTTTGATTAAAAAGAACCTTAGGACTTGGGAAGAGTGTCTACCGCATATAGAGTTTGCATACAATCATGCTGTGCATTCTGCTTCTAAGTACTCTCCATTCCAGATTGTTTATGGTTTTAGTCATTTATCCCCATTGGATCTAACCCCTCTGCCTTTGAGTGAAAGAGCAAGTATAGATGGGAAACAGAAAGCTGAGCTTGTTAAACAGATTCTTAGAAAGACAGAGCCAACATAGAAGAGAAGACGAGGCAGTATGCTAAACACGCCAACAAGAGCAGACGCAAGATGATCTTTGAGGAAGGAGACCTCGTGTGGGTGCACTTGAGGAAAGAACGATTTCCAGATCAAAGGCAGCCTAAACTGATGCCTAGAGTCGATGGCCCTTTCAAGATCACAAGGAGAATCAGTGACAACGCCTACCAGCTTGATCTTCAAGGTAAGTACAATATTAGTAACAGTTTCAATGTTTATGACTTAGCTCATTTTCTTGCAGATGATCCAGATTTGAGGTCAAATCCTTTTCAAGAGGAGGGGATGATGTGATCATGGATAGCAATCACAACATGGAGCTTAAACCAGATGATGAGCTAGTAGCCGAGGAGCATGAACCATAACAAGAAGAGCTTGTAGCCGAGGAGTCTTTGAGCATTCCAACTGGTCCAATGACACGAGCAAAGACTAAGCAGCTCAAAGAGACCGTTGCTGGCGTACTTAGTCAAATCCAGATTCAACCAAGCTACTTGGACCGAGAGGAGAAAGGGGCGATTGCATCTACTTTGATGGTGATCAAAGTCCAAGAAATCAGTGTGGGCTTGTGATTCAATCTTGCACTATTTTTCCCTATCCTTGTTTTTGTCCCATTGGGTTTTGCAAGGATAGGTTTCTAACGAGGCAAGATTGGTCACTTACACTAAAGCCCACACGAAAATGAAGCCAAGGCCCATCATGTTATTTTCGACCAAAGAGAAGCCAAGGCCCATCTGTTTTAATTTGTCTTTTATTTTTCCTTTTATTTTCTTTAGTTGTCGCTTTATTTTTTTATAAAACCCCTAGCCCTTGTCGACAAAACATTCAACTCTTTTCATAATATCAAGCGCAGCTTTTCTTCTTGGGTTTTAGAGAGAGCGATTCTTTCTTCTTCATTGCTGGTGTGTAATATCCAGTGTTTTGTTCTTCTTCGGTGTGTCATATCCAAAGCAGAACAACGGTGAATCAAAGGGCTTCCATCTTCTTTGTGTGACCTATCGATCCACGCCCCTTAAAGCATTTGTGCTTGCAAGGCTTATCCGCCTTACTGCCCATCTCTAGAGTGCTCGATTCTAGGGAGTTCCTATTATCATATCAAAGAAAATATGTGTTATTGATTAACTAACTTTGTTATTATAACAAACTTTTGTTATCATAACAAAGTTATATAAAATTATATCGATAACCCATTAGCTAACTTTGTTATTGATTAACTTCAATGTAATTGAACACATAAAATTCCTCAAAACCCAGAAAAATGAAATGGAACACCAACACAGTGACCACCAGCATCATCCTACCAGCAATATCACTGCCACCGACACTATTACTGTCACTGACACCATCACCATCGTCCGCCGGCATTATCATCACTACCGTCACCGCCGTCACCGCCGTCACCGCCATTACCGTTATTACCGTCGTCACCACCATCACCGTCGTCACAAACACTATCACTAACCTCCACCTCCGCCATCACCATCCTCCACCGTTCTTCTACAAAATGGTATTTGTTCATTTATCAATTTTATTTATTAATTTATATATTGCATTAAAAAATAAAATTTTGATCACTCAAAATATTAGAAAGTAGTGAAAATTATCAAAAATTACAATTATAAATATCAAAATATCTGAAATACCCGAAAGATCCAATAGAAAACAGTACTACTTCAGAGATAGGTTAGGTTCTGTTTAGGTGGATCTCTTTTCCCTCAATCTGATCGGCTTAGTTTCACAATAATAGCAAAAAGAGTTACAATTTTGTTTCGTCGATGTATCTTTGATCTTACGTCCTTCAAAATTTCTTTGCTTGTTGTACTTTGATTTTTTTTGTTGAATCAGAAATCTTTGGATATATCTTGCCTCTATGAAGCTCCTCATGTGGTTTGTTTTTATTTTCTTACTACTGATCCAGTGTGATGGAGCGGATGGATCATTAGTCGTGGATTACTTAATTCATGTTTTCCTCGAGTATCGCATATTATATTCGATCTGCATCTCTTGTGATTAGTCACGCTGCTGAGTTTTTCTCTTTTACAACTTCTCTCGTGGAATATGGAATCACAACCGGAGACCCATTTCAAAATGCTAGAATGTAAAGTCTCGATGATGCGGGATGTGGAAGCATATTCAAGACACTAAAGCTAGGGAAACCATTGATTGTAGTAGTGAACGAAGATCTGATGGACAATCATCAGTGTGAATTAACTGAAGCACTAGAAGAGAGGAAGCACTTGTACTACACTCGTCCTCACAGGCTTCATCAAGCCTTAACAAAAATGGAATTGGAGTTTCTGGTTCGATATACTCCAGGGGACGGAACACATGTTGCCCGCATTATCGACATGTTCCTCGGATTCCCTAATGATTAAAATAGACACATGAAAACAAGTGTTTTGTCTCCAGATTCATGCACTAGCAAGTGCTTTTACCATTAGACATTGTGTAATAGATTCATGTTCATAATAATAGAAAAAAAAAATTCTGACGTTTGAGAGGATAATGGAGCCTCCTATTGTAGAATCTTCAATTTTTTTTTCAATTGATTCAGTCCGTATAAGCCAAGTATAAACCATCTCTGGTATTGTATTAACGGATTGATGAATTTGGAAGTTCTTCTCTGTTGAAAAATGTTGGCTGAAATCAAAATTAGTTATAGAATTATGTTGCCACTAAGACCAAATGTCTAATTTNATGGAATTGGAGTTTCTGGTTCAATATACTCCAGGGGACGGAACACATGTTGCCCGCATTATCGACATGTTCATCGGATTCCCTAATGATTAAAATAGACACATGAAAGCAAGTGCTTTGTCTCCAGATTCATGCACTAGCAAGTGCTTTTACCATTAGACATTGTGTAATAGATTCATGTTCATAATAATAGCAAAAAAAATTTCTGACGTTTGAGAGGATAATGGAGCCTCCTATTGTAGAATCTTCAATTTTTTTTTCAATTGATTCAGTCCGTATAAGCCAAGTATAAACCATCTCTGGTATTGTATTAACGGATTGATGAATTTGGAAGTTCTTCTCTGTTGAAAAATGTTGGCTGAAATCAAAATTAGTTATAGAATTATGTTGCCACTAAGACCAAATGTCTAATTTGATAGTACAAGAAAACTATTATGAATGATCTTCAAAACGTTCATATTGTGGACTTCGTTGTGTTTGAAAGAAGATTTTGATAGTTATTTCAAAATTGGACTAAGGATTAACAAAAAAAGCAAGCAAATATAAAGTCTTGGTTTAAACCATAAGTGGAACGCAATTAATTGTATAGTCTCCAAAATTTTGCAAAAACAAAAGTCATTATGGGAAAGATAAAAGCAGCGCAACAGCATGGAACCTAGAAGATGATAATATTAATAATAATAGCCAAAGGCAATCAACGGTAACGACGAAGGGAGAGAGAATTGTTTTTCTTCCAAGTTGCTCTGCGAAACGGGCGGTTCTTGTGGTTCTATGTGGTAAATCAAAATGATAATAACATGCTTAACTTTAGATTATTAGCATATTAATAAAATGCTAATAATATGCAAAGCGTAAGAAAAAAATATAACAGTGGGGCATGTTGTTAGTCCATAACGCCATGTACTCATTCCTCTTTCCACCTTCCCAATGCTTCTCCAACACGGACTGTCTCCTTGTTTGACACAGAATCTGAAATCTGAGGAATTGCTTGAACCCTCGGGTGAGTTTGCGGTTGGTGCTTGGAAAACAAGCACCACGGTCGATTCCATGTTGAATACTCCTACCTGCATCAACCATTTACCGATGATATGAATAACAGAACTTTGTTACATTCCTTAGATTGGATTTTATTCTCTCTCTTTTGGACCTACTAACCTCCTTCCCTTTCTCGAGCTTTAAGCCATGACCTTCTGGACAATACACACGCTCATCTGGTGGCTCTGTAGGAAATAGCTTCTTCTTTGGCTTGTTTGTTCTTAGTTCATGTTCGTTGAAAAGCTGTGATAGCAAATGTCAGCAACTTCTTTAATGTCTGGGGCTTATGGAGTTAGGATTTTCAATTTTCAATTTTCATCACACCTACCTCAATGGATCCAATGTTGGTCGCGCACCAACAGCAGCAAGTGCCATAAAACCTTCTTTCCATAGCCCTACAAGCACAACCTGTTCTCAACTATATTGACAGCTGGTGATCAATGTCTGGAGATTAGAAAAAAGGCGAGCCATATTTGGTACGTCTACAAAAAAAAAACAAAAAAAATTACCCTTTCATTTTCAACATAGAGACTTCTTGTAGCACGCTCGTTCACAGGAAACAACCGGCCTGAAAAATTGATTGTTTTTTAGAGAGATACCAATACACAAAAGTCCAATCATAGGCTCCAAAAATTGTTGCCAAAGCCCAACCACACAGGCTAACCTGTATACTTATAAGAGATATTAGAGAGTAACCAAACCTGCAAAGTGTCGACGAACCAATGCACTCCAGTCAGCCAGAGAGTGTATCCGATGATAGTCCCCTGGCCTTAGGTATATCACACAATAATAGAGCCCCTTCATTGGACTGCAACCAAAACTCGATGTTATAAGTTGAGGTTTTCTACACATCAAAGTCACTTCTTAGATGTTTAAGGTTGATTTTTCACTGACCTAGCTGAGATGCTTTCCCGTAATTTTGGAGATGCCAAAGAGACTCTCAACCAAGACTTGTCGCCTTTATCTCCAACAGCTTCTTCTTAAGACTCATCCTTACCTTCACGTACCATGGGAAGCAGAGAGTTGGTTCCGACAAGAGCCGATACTGAGTAAGAATGTCCTTTGACTTGTTCGATCATCCCTCTATTTCCTTTTAACTCCCCAAACCTTAATACGGTGCCATCCACAGGACTAACCTGATTTCTTTGACATCTTACATGCAAAACTAAGAAAGAAAGATCCGCATGATAATAAAGTACCAACGTTCTTGTTTACCAGACAACAAGGATCGGGGTCGATGGACCTGCAACCTTCTTTCAAGCTGCGAACAAAGAAATCCCGTAGTGAAGCATTTTCTTCAAGAGGCAGAGCTGCTTGTTCAAGATCTGAACACACAGATAGATCAGTTTGGGAATCACTTCCTCTGCATAATTCAAGAAGTCAAACCAACAGCAGACGTGTACAAGAACAAAGAGATCATATTTGAATGGAAAGCCCGAGCCCAGGCTATATAAACATACGGCCGCATCCAGACCGGAATTTCCTGAGAGGAAAAAGACCTAACAAGTGAAAATCATGATCAATAATAACTAGAAGTGCTTCAACAAAGAAGAACTCACCAGGCTCGTCAAAGAACCCCATGCTCTTGAGATTGATCGCAGAGGCAAAATTCCCAGGAACGAGGCCTACATTAAAGAGGAGGTCCACGAAAGAACATGTCAAGATAGAAACTCAATAGGCAATGAATCTGAAGAGAGAAAGAGCAACAAAAGGGTTTTACTTTAACATCTTGGTGGAACTCAAGTTCGATTCCCCTTTCCCGTTTCTCTTCGATCCGTTCATCAACCATTCAAAATCAATGCTAAGAAGAAGACCCACCAAATCTATTGATTTGAGAGGACCTAGCCGATGTCTACAATGCGAGTGACGTTACCTTCTTGTCTTCATAGAGCCGGCGAGCATGAAGTGCTCCAAGCATAAGGATAGTAGCTATTGTTGCTCCGGGCAAGAGAAAAGCATTGCCTACATTACCGTTTTGAAGTTATGTATATGTGAAATGATAAAATCCGACGAGGGCAACGACAATGATTCAAGCTCAAAACACGATAGGAACTTCACAAGCGGTTTCCACTGAAGAACTTTCTCACAGCTTTCTGAGAAACCCATAATCTTTACAGCTGTAGTGTGAGTAGCAAAATAAACGATTCTCAATTGTAATCTCACAGATTAAAATCGCGAGCGCAAAATCTAACTGTTCAAATGAGCTTCGGTAGCATGCATCTACCTTTAGAATCTCCGGTTCCGCCTCTGATGAGTTATCGAAGTCACATGAGGAAGTTGTTGGCGGGAGAAGATCAATAAGAGAGAGAAGACCCAATCCAAAATAAAAAGACTTAGTCATCTCTCTAATTTTCCTTTCTTAATTTGAATTGTTACATAATAACTTGGTGATCTCTTTTTCCTGGATTGTAGGACCAGAGTAAACCACTTTGCAATTCACGTTTGTTTCATGTTTGAGTTGCTTCCTGATTTGTAGGAACTTGATAAGTTCCAATGCATCTATAAATAGAAAAGCCAAAAACAAATAAAGGCAGATTGAATTTGCTAACAAAAGTGTTCTCTTGTTCTTGTTTACGAAGTCTCTTAGCTTTGA
>PKMM01018184.1:583201-603767 GCA_002933915.1 Eutrema heterophyllum
AACAATTCACTTATTTAGCTTAACTTACTTGAGTGCCTTGTATTCTTCGTGCTTAGAATTAATCCCAATACGGATTGATAACCTTCTATACTACTCGTATTGGAGTTATTGATACCTCCTTAAGACCGAAAAGTCTTAGTATCACAGCGGCACAAGGAGCGGTGCCAAGCAATCAGCCACCGCCGCAGACAACCGGTCCGCCTAGAGAGGGGGAGCCACGTCCCGAAGACGATTTGGGTATCGAGGATTTTGAAATAACTTTAGATTAGGATTTCGATATCTAAATTTTATTATATAATAATTTTTTTGTAAGAATATTTGTAAGAAATTTTGTTAAATAATATTTTTAAAATTTCAAATTATAATTTCGAAATTAATAAATAAAATTAATTTTATAATTCAATTTAATTAAACTAAAAACAATTAACAATTTTTGTAAAATCGTTGTTAATTAAAGACGATTTTACGACGATTCATTAACGACGAGTTTACAACAATTTTGCGACGATTTTTTGCCCTTCGTAATTTGCCGACGAATTTACGGCGATTTTTGGTTTACGACGATCAATTAAAGATGATTTATGTTTCGTCGCAAATTCGATGGTACACCTGTTTTGCAAAGGATGTTTCTGGAATCACAATTAATCATCGACTCAACAAAAAATGATTAAGAGATGGGTATGTGTCAAATATGGCATATGAGCTATGTAATTTTTTGGGTTTGTGGTCGTTTGTTTTTAGTATTGGTTTATAGAATAGATATGTGTTTTTTTGTCTATATCATTGTGTTGAGTCATGTGTCTTTGGTTAAAATCTCACTCACTTTGGTTATACATATTAAGCAAAGTGGAAGTAAGGAAAGTGAATGATAGCAAACATGGTAGAAAAGATGAAATGTTTGACACATGACTCAACGTTTTGCAACAATTATAATTTGAAAACAATACCATCATCGAAAATCTAATTATCATGTGTACAAAGGGATTCATATATAGATATACCATCAATTCAATAATAAATATACTATGATTTCAAAACAAATCTACCATCATTTCAAAAATAAATCTACCAAATTCAAATCTACAATCCGTAGTAGAACACACTAGAACGATGCTGCAAATCTCGTCGAAGACTCGTCTGCCGTCGCGAAGGCCATAAATCAGTCAAGAAGAATAATTTTTTTCCCAGTAAACATACAATCTTTTTAATAAATAAACCTACTATCAATTCATAAAAATCTTCACAAAAATAAATCTACCATCAATTATACCCATTTAAAAAGACACTAAAACGAAGCCGGGAATCTCGTCGGAGACCTGTCCGCCGTCGCGAACCCCATAACCTGTCAAAGAAGAACAAACAAATGCCATCAATCATATATAAAGCTCAAATATGTAACTAACAAATCTACCATCAAATAATTAATATAACTCTACCATCATGAACAAACTATTTCTCACCTCAAATTCAAAACCGTTAATGGAATTTTCAGACGACATAATATCACCGGAGATGACGCCACCTACCTGTCGGAAAAAAGAAAAAGATGTTAACAATAAGTCTACCAAGGTTAACAAAATCTAACAAACAAATCTATCATCATATATATACAAACTACCATCATATATAAACAAATAATACCGTCATATATAAACAAATCTACCGTCATATATTTACAAACTACCATCATATATAAACAAATCTACCAAACTCACCAAACCACTTATCTCTTACTAATAAATCTACCATCACGCATTACAAAATCTACCACCAAAGAAATGCAAAATTTAACATTCCTCACCAGAAAATCAAAACCGAAGACACGAAAGAAAACTAGGTTAATGGAGAACAACAGCACCACCACTACCGAGCCGCCGTCGAACCTTAGATCGGTAACCTTTGCCTTGCGCCTCCGGCGACGAGTCATTCGAAGACTGCTTCACCAAAAATCTTCTCGCCTCCGCCGCATCTCGCTTTCTCGGAGCTACTCCACCGTCGCACCGCCGCCTAAGCCTAATGAAACTCCCGAGATCCAAGCAGACACCCCAACGAGACCTAAAGAAGTCGTCCTCCGCAACCATCTCTCGTCCTCACCGAGACAAACTTTGAAACTAAAGTCGATCAAACAAAAGGGGAAAAAACGAGACCTTGTAGAAAGAAGAAGAAAACGGCAAGAGAAAGAGATAGAGGAATCAAACCTGGGATACCGCCGACTCACCACCACCGGAGACGACCTACAGAGGCACCACCGCCGGAATCAACAAAGGCGGCCAATAAAAACTAGATCTAGGTTTAGAGAGAAGCGGGAGAGAAGAGGAGAGAGAAAAAGATGTAAACTAGATTTTGTTTGTTTTTTTCCATTTTTTTATTTCATTAATCAGTTTTTTTTTCATAAAAAAAAAAAAAAAATAAATAAATAAATAATGGCATTTTCATAATATAATACAACATATGGATAAAATGGACATTGACTAACTTTCTAAGGTTAGTTTAGTACGGTAGACTTGTAATATTCTTTATGAACGAGGTTACTTTGAGGAATTTTTTCCCCCACATAAAGTCATTTGTTTAGAATGATACAAGGGACTAAAATGCATATCGTTTGTTTAAAATACTTAGACATTTTAAGTTGTGTATGGTTCGTAGCTAAAATACTTAGAGATTCCACCGGGATTACCACCGATAAGAGGAATCGAGCATCAAATTGATTTAGTCCCTGGTGCACCTTTGCCAAACATAGCTGCTTATAGAGTCAATCTAGAAGAAGCAAATGAGCTGGAAAAACAAGTTCAAGACTTGATGTCTAACGGCTATATCCGAGAGAGTCTAAGCCCGTGTGCTGTTCATGTGCTTCTAGTGCCTAAGAAAGATAGAACTTGGAGGATGTTTGTTGATTGTAGAGCCATCAACAATATCATTGTCAAATATAGACATCCCATTCCAAGGCTGGATGACATGCTAGATGAGCTCAATGGAGCAACCATCTTCTCAAAAATTGATCTAAGAAGCGGATATCATCAAGTAAGGATGAAGGAAGGAGATGAATGGAAAACAGCGTTTAAAACTAACAGAGGCTTATATGTACGAGTGGCTGGTCATACCATTTGGACTCACTAACGTGCCTAGTACATTCATGAGACTCATGAACCATGTCTTAAGGGCATACATTTGTAAGTTCGTAGTAGTCTACTTTGACGATATTATGATTTATAGCTATAACCTTGCAGATCATTTGAAACATCTTGAGCAGGTTCTTGAAACACTAAAGGCTGAAAACCTATATGCAAACCTAAAGAAATGCACGTTTTGCACTGATCAAGTTGTCTTTTTAGGATTTGTTGTGAGTTCACAGGGATTAAAGGTCGATGAAGAGAAGATCAAGGCGATACAAGACTGGTCGACTCCAACTACTATTGGGTATGTGAGGATTTTCCATGGCCTGGCCAGTTTCTATAGAAGATTTGTGAAAGATTTGAGCACCATTGCTTCACCCTTAACCTCGATGATCAAAAAGAATGTGGAGTTCAAATGGGGATCACCACAAGATGAGGCATTCGACAAGCTCAAAGACAGCCTCACACATGCGCCTCTTTTGATACTCCCTAACTTTGAAAAAACTTTTGAAATTGAATGTGATGCTTCTGGTATAGGTATATGAGCTGTACAAACTCAAGGAGGAAAACCAGTAGCATAATTCAGTGAGAAACTAAGTGGGGCTTCTCTTAACTATCCTACTTACGATAAGGAACTCTATGATGTCTTCGTATTTTACATGTTCTAGCATGCATTTTACTTAGAGCTTTGTGTCATTTGCATGCATAATCATGGTTTTGTCTTGAATTTAGATCTCATTTAGAGTTTAGGACGTTTGCATTAGGTCCTAATGAGTTCTTGCATGTTTTGGAGTATTTTCTAGGTGATTGGAGGCAATTTGGAGAAATGGACCAAAGTAGAATGCAAGGGTCATCCGAATCGTCCAAAAGAACCTGCCGAACGAAGGCTCTCTGATCTGATTTAGCCTCAGAAGTGTTCATGCAAGTTGTAGAGGGATGAGTTATCTTTCTACCAGAGTTTGAATCAAGACATTTGGAGGTGTGGTTTCGGAGATATGACAGATTCACTAGAGGTGTGTCCACCTGGCCGAGACAGTTTTGATCTACACCGACCCGTGCACTCGGTGTGACCAGTCGGTGTTAGGGCAGAAAGAAATGTGCAAAGTGATATATCATGGTTTTTACCCCTTTTAGGCCATGATATAGGTCCGTTTTATAGAGTCTTTCTACTATTTCGTAGTGTTTTAGAGTCTTTTACAGGTTTTAGCACGTTTGGAGCATAATTGGAGATATTGGAACTTTCTGGAGCATTTTGGAGCATTTTGGAGCAAAACAGAAGTTCGTGTAGCTGAGTACCGGATTTGAGGCCTTAGTATCGATCGATACTAGTTAGTATCGGTCGATACTCACTGAAGCACGAGTCGCGACTTTAAATGAAGGTTTGAAGAACTTCCCACCGATGGATTGAGCTCAAATTTGGACACAAGACAGATATTTGGATTATCTTTTATTTGGAAGTGGTTTGAGGTCATTCCAACGGTGCGATCAAAAGTTATGCCAGTTTTCGTGAAGACAATCCAATCTGGCGAGCAGTGACTAGTGTCGGTTGATACTACCNTATCTGTCTTGTGTCCAAATTTGAGCTCAATCCATCGGTGGGAAGTTCTTCAAACCTTCATTTAAAGTCGCGACTCGTGCTTCAGTGAGTATCGACCGATACTAACTAGTATCGATCGATACTGAGGCCTCAAATCCGGTACTCAGCTACACGAACTTCTGTTTTGCTCCAAAATGCTCCAAAATGCTCCATAAAGCTCCAATATCTCCAATTATGCTCCAAACGTGCTAAAACCTGTAAAAGACTCTAAAACACTACGAAATAGTAGAAAGACTCTATAAAACGGACCTATATCATGGCCTAAAAAGGGTAAAAACCATGATATATTACTAAGCACCGGTCTATCACATTGAACGGTGCACTCGGTGTGGAAGCAAGAAGAACACACCGACTCGTGCACTCGGTGGGACCAGTCGGTGCTCCTTGCCTCTCCCTTGAAGAATCTTTTCACACCGACCCGTGCACTCGGTGTGACCATTCCGGGTTGCTGTCACGACCCAAGATCCGACCGGGTCAATACCTGGTTTGTTCCAGGTTGACCCGGTCACCCACTTTTTAGTATAAATACTTTCTAAACCTCATTTGATGTTTATGTATTTTTCTCTCGCTAAAAAACCTTCCCTTCTAGGGTTCTAAGTTATTGTAAGAGAGATCTTGAGTCTTTATGCAATTTAATGTTTGTTTCTCTTAAATTCCTTCTAATCTTTCATCTTTCTATTCTCTAATCATGATTAACAACACCTCTTTCATGAGATTTGGTGTGTTCTTCATGATTAGTGAGTAGTCTTTTAGGATTTGAGGATTTGGTAGATTTAGGGTGATTCAATGGGTGATTAATGATGTCTAGGATTAGATTATTAGATGTCCCTTCTTGATTAGAAATCTTAATGCTTGTTTGTGCTTGAGAAAGCCAATCTTGATCATAAGGCATTTCACACCCACAAGGTGTTCGATGAAATGCCTTGATGAACTTTTCAAGAGATATTCATTTCTAGCCTATGAGAATAGTTGTCTAGAGTGTTTATTTGGTGGATCATGAATGTTTAAACTTAATGCTTGCTAATTAGTGATTCACAAATGAGAATTTGATCTTGGATTAGTAATTAGCAAAGTAATTAATGACTTGAGAGAGGATTAGTTAAGATTAATGATCTTTGCCTAGGGATTAATCTTCTTTGAGTATTGGACATCATTAATTAGCTATGGGGTCACCTTAAATCAATTGCCTTATCCTTGAATTCGCTTTTCATTATCGTTTTCACATCGTCTAGCATCTTTAGCTCTTGTTTCTTTTCTTAATTAAGTTAGATCATTAGCATAATCACCAAACCTCATCTTATTAGCTTAACTTAAGAACTTATATGCATTCTTGGTGCATTGAATCAAACCCATTGGATTTATACCTCATGTACTACATTGTATATTGAGTAATTGATCTCAAAGACCCAAAAAGTCTACTATCTATTTGGCGCCGTTGCCAATTGGGTTTTGATTCAACATTAGGATTTTATATCTTCTTGAGATTAAGCCTTTTCTTTTACTTTCTTTTACTTTCTTTGTTACTAATCTCTCTTTCTAGTTCTCTCTTGTCTTTGTAGGTGCATGAACACAAGGTCTAGAGGCGGAGCAAATCTTGTTGAGCCTAGCGACAACATACACCTTCTCAACCGAGGCACTATAGCAAGAAGAGAGAGAGAACAAGCTACTCACCTAACAAGGCTTGGTATGGCAAACATGCAAGAGCACCCACTTGATCCCAACCATGAGGAAGTTGCTCATGCTCAAGCACAAGGTGGTAATGGAAACCACCAAGGCCAAGAGGGCCACGTCCAATACCCAAACCCACACAGCAACAACCCCAACCCACCCTCCCAAAACGTTAGAGCTCCAATTCATCCTCAATGAGCTCAAGACGTGGTTGGAGCGGGTGATGCGGTCAACGCTCACGTCCGCCAAGGTATTCGAGCACCACCTATTGAGAATACCAACTTTGAGGTCAAAGCTAGCCTCCTCACCATGTTGCAAGGAAACAAGTTCCATGGCTTGCCGGTGGAAGACCCTTTAGACCACTTGGATCACTTTGATAGGGTTTGTGACCTTACAAAGACAAATGGGGTCTCCGGGGATGGATTCAAGCTAAGACTCTTCCCATTCTCTCTCGGTGACAAGGCGCACCAATGGGAAAAGAACCTTCCTCAAGGTTCCATCACCACTTGGGTCGAGTGTAAAAGGGCATTCTTAGCCAAGTTCTTCTCTCCCTCAAGAACGGCTAAGTTGAGGAATGCTATATCTAGCTTCATACAACGGGGGAACGAGTCCTTCAATGAAGCATGTGAGCGTTTTAGAAGCTACACCACCCAATGTCCACACTACGGTTTCTCGGACGCCTCACTTCTAAGCACACTATACCGTGGTGCCTTACCTAAGATCCGTATGCTCTTGGACACGGTGTCTACCGGTAACTTCTTGACCAAACGAGTGAATGAGGCCATGGAACTTGTGGAAAACCTTGCTCAAAGCGATGGGACATATGGGGAAGATTATGATAGAGCAACGAGATCAACCCATGGTTTTGATGAGCAAAAGAGGTCCAAGGAGTTGAAGCTTCTTAATGAGAAATTGGACAAGCTTCTTAATGACTCTCAATCATCGGTTAACCTTGTTGCCACTAACCAAGGGTGTATTGAAGGTGACATGGCTTCGACTAACCAAGCGGAGATTAACTATGTTGGATACCAAGGAGGTTATCAAGGAGGGTTCCAACCAAAGCAAAACGTTGCTCCACCCGGCTTTCAACAACAATTTTCACCTCACAGCCAAGATCCTTCTACCAAGCCTCAAGACCTCGATTTGGGTGGCATGTTTCAACAAATTATCAAGGGCCAAGCGAAAACTACTAACAAGGTCATTTGCTCTTACAATGATCTTAATAGCAAGTTTGAGGCATTGAGCTCAAAGGTGCAACGAATGGAGCAAAGGAGTGCCGCCCCTTCCTCACATCATCCTCAAAGCTCTTTCACCGGAAAGGCAATACAAACCTCTTAAGGAATTTTGCAATACCTTTTCCTCTCTTGACGAGCACGAACACATAATTGAGGAGTTCCTCGGGCTATTCACTAGTCCTTTTTCATCTAGAGAGCTCTCCTCAAATCTCAATGAAGACATTGCGCAACAAAGTGGGGAGGTGACCTTGGGAGTGAGAATGATATGATGTTGGTTGAAGAAAAGAGTAACAAGGTTGAGAAGTCCATCAAGGACGTGGTTAAGAGGAAAAAACGTGGAGACCCTTGTTTTGGCCAAGAAAGAGACCTCTTGCAATGGACCTCCTCCATATGAGCCTCCACTCCCATTTCCCGGACGTTTCCTCACTAAGGCACAGAAGAAAGTGCCTTCAAGCACAACAAGGATCGAGCCTAAGACTCTCCCAAAGCTTGGAAACCCCGGGAATTTCTCNGTTTGAGGCATTGAGCTCAAAGATGCAACGAATGGAGCAAAGGAGTGCCGCCCCTTCCTCACATCATCCTCAAAGCTCTTTAACCGGAAAGGCAATACAAACCTCTAAGGAATTTTGCAATACCTTTTCCTCTCTTGACGAGCACGAACACATAATTGAGGACTTCCTCGGGCTATTCACTAGTCCTTTTTCATCTAGAGAGCTCTCCTCAAATCTCAATGAAGACATTGCGCAACAAGGTGGGGAGGTGACCTTGGGAGTGAGAATGATATGATGTTGGTTGAAGAAAAGAGTAACAAGGTTGAGAAGTCCATCAAGGACGTGGTTAAGAGGAAAAAACGTGGAGACCCTTGTTTTGGCCAAGAAAGAGACCTCTTGCAATGGACCTCCTCCATATGAGCCTCCACTCCCATTTCCCGGACGTTTCCTCACTAAGGCACAGAAGAAAGTGCCTTCAAGCACAACAAGGATCGAGCCTAAGACTCTCCCAAAGCTTGGAAACCCCGGGAATTTCTCCATATCTTGCACCCTTGGAAGCTTGGAGATTGATGATACTTTGTGTGACTCGGGCTCAACCGTAAATGTCATTCCCTTGGAAATGGCAAAAAGACTCGGGATAGATAGTTTGAATGATTACCCCTCCACTATCACATTTGGAGACTCTTCCACAAAGATACCTCTTGGCTTGGTTGAAGACTTCCCTCTCAAGATTGGAGAATGCCTTGTACCAACGGACTTCGTTGTAATGGAGATGGCACCAAATAAAAAGCTCCCTCTACTTCTCGGGACTCCATTCCTCAACACAACCGGTGCAAGCTTGGACTTCATAAACAAGAGGGTGGTTCTTAAGAACGTGGATGACAAGAAGTTTTACACAATGATGCCTTCTTCCACCACTATTTGTGGCACTATTATTTGTGGGGACAATGAACCCCAAGCCCGAAAGGTTGAGTATGTGGGCGTTTGTGCGATGGTGAGTTATGGAAAGGTCGAAGAAGCCCTTGCTTTGGATGGATATTGCTTGCGATCCCTCTTTCACACCACGACAGAGAATGAGGTTGAAAGTGGCAAGGTTGCTAAGAAGAGGACAAAGACTAGGTCCGAGGAGAGGAAACCAAGCATGCTCAATGGGATTGGACCCTTGCTAGACCAACCTACCACCGTGACTCTCATCCCATGGAAACATGAAGAAGGGATGATTGAGTACAAGGTAAAATGTAGGGGACGTTCCAAGCCTTTCGCCATGGTCAAAGCGATCCTCACACCGGAGCTCAAAGAGAAAAGGCAAGCCGGTCTTGAAGAGGTCATGAGCAAGGTGCTCAAGCTCGAGCTCAAAGATCCGCCACGGAATTCTCACACTACTCCATCACCCGCCTAAAAGGGTAACAAAAGTCAAACTTGGTGACTCTAAACAAAGTGCTCTTGGGAGACATCCCAAGCTTATCATTGTACATACTTTCTTTTTGTGTCTTTCTATGTTTTCTTGTTCTTTTTGATGGGTTTGCTTAGTGTGAGTAGGTTCTTGATGGTCTAATGGTCATGGACTTAAGGACAAAGGTGTGTAGGATTGAGGTGGTGAAGCACGGAATCCCTTGATCCCTCTCGTTCCCTCCATTCATTTCCAAGGTAATACTCCAAACTTTGTACATAGCGCTTAGAATCATATCTTCTTCTTTCTTTCATGCATTGTTTAGCTCTCACTTAAGCTTCTATTACACAAGAGACTGTGTAATTTAAGTTTGGGGGAGGGTTTGTGTGTTATCTAACATTATTTTTGGTGTTCTTATTTTGTCTTTTTCATCTTGAGTCTCATGCATATCATGCATTTTCAATAATTTTGAAATTTTTTGAACTTTTGTGCATTTCATATATAGGATTGAGTCTAGATGCATAGCATATAGGTATTTGATAACACCATATTTTACATGTTTTTAGGGCTTTATTTCCATATGTTTTGATCTCACATTGTATAGTTTTGAGATGTTTTCATGCATTTAGGGTCCAATTGAGTCTCATTGCATTTTAGATGTCATAGGTTGTCTTTGCACCCTTTTTGGCTTCTTTGAGCCATTTTCAGGAGTTCTTGGAGTTAGAGGAGTGTGGGTAACCATCATGGAAGGTCAATGGGGCAAGAAAGGCAAGGAAAGCATGAAGAAAACACTAATAAGTGATTTTATCGGCCATATGGCCGATAAGACGGGCCGATAGAATCGTAAAATGAAGTTTTCCAAGCCGTCGCTCCTGTCAATGCTCCTGTGAAGAGTTTTATCTGCCATATGGCCGATAAAGAGGACCGATAACATGGCTCACCTAGTGTTGAAGAGTACCAGCTCCTGTGAGAGTTTGTATCGGTCACCTGGCCGATACAATGTGCCCGATAAAACCAAAGATCAAGCATCGAGAACATGTGTCTAGAAGATCGACTCCAAAGGAAGCCTTCCTTTTGGATTTAGCTTTCGACCTATTCATTAAAGTTGTTGGAAATTGAGTTAGCTTTCCAATGGAAGTGGGTTTAAGTCGTTCTGAGCTGTATTGAAGGAGTTACATCCGATTTAGTGAACACATGTCAACTCTGCTGCGAAGGGAATGCATCCGAGAATGAAGGCTCACTGGGAAGGTTTTATCGGCCATATGGCCGATAAACCAGGCCGATAAAATGATCAAATTGTGTTTAAGACTTTTGGCTTGAGTTTGGGTCCCTCCACTTTTGTATATAATCAACACTTAGTGGTGGAGTCTCAACAACTCTACACACACGATTTCTGGGCTTCTTTTTACTGTTTTNGTGAATCCTAATCAATCAATTCAACCTAACATTCAGAGAAAACCCTTATGAGAACCCTGAACCTAACAAGGGATCTACTCAGACATGGAGATTGAAACCAACAACATGATTGAATAGATCATCAAATAAAATAAGATAGAAGAGTAAAAACAAGAGGTTCAGATTTGTCTCTCTCTGAAATCTCTCCAAAACCAAAGTAGAACAGAAGTAAAATCAAGCTTAGCCAAAGTGGCTTACAACCCTAATATAACTCCTAAAACACGTTTTGGATTAAGTTGCAAATAATAAAGTCTTCTGGGCAATTCTGCAATTCTTCAACTCTTTAGAAAAGTCGCGCCTCGCGTCTGATGCAATGAGTATCGACCGATACTAGGCAGTATCGATCGATGCTGAGGCTCCAGATCGGGTACTCAGCTTCACGAGTTCCTGTCTTGCTCCAAAATGCTCCAATATCTCCAATCATGCTCCAAACGTGCTAAAACCTGTAAAAGACTCTAAAACACTACGAAATAGTATAAAGACTCTATAAAACGGACCTATATCATGGCCTAAAAGGGGTAAAAACCATGATATATCACTCACCTAGTGTTGAAGAGTACCAGCTCCTGTGAGAGTTTGTATCGGTCACCTGGCCGATACAATGTGCCCGATAAAGCCAAAGATCAAGCATCGAGAACATGTGTCTAGAAGATCGACTCCTAAGGAAGCCTTCCCTTTGGATATAGCTTTTGACCTATTCATTAAAGTTGTTGGAAATTGAGTTAGCTTTCCAATGGAAGTGGTTTTAAGTCGTTCTGAGCTGTATTGAAGGAGTTACATCCGATTTAGTGAACACATGTCAACTCTGCCGCGAAGGGAATGCATCCGAGAATGAAGGCTCACTGGGAAGGTTTTATCGGCCATATGGCCGATAAACCAGGCCGATAAAATGATCAAATTGTGTTTAAGACTTTTGGCTTGAGTTTGGGTCCCTCCACTTTTGTATATAATCAACACTTAGTGGTGGAGTCTCAACAACTCTACACACACGATTTCTGGGCTTGTTTTTACTGTTTTAAAGTCTTCTTCTTCTCTTTTATCACTTTTGTTCATGTATCTTTCAAGATATACACCATTTTAGTGAAGATTTCCTTACTTTTCTTCGATCAATCTTCTTATTTTCAATATGTCTTTCATTTGTACGGTTTACTTTTGTGATTTAGTTATGTGTGAGTAGTTCTTTTAGGGTTCTTGGGTAAAGTAGATTATGGTGATTTTAGGTTTGTTCTTGATGTTTAAGAGCTAGATTACTTGATATCCTTTCTCATTAGATGTTCTTATTGCTAGATTAGCCTTGACAAAGTTGATTTAGAACTCTAGGGAATTTCACGCCCGGAAGGTGTTCGATGAAATTCCCCAATGAATTTAATGAGTGCTTTTCATATCTTAGCCAATGGACGTTGATGTCTAAGGTGAATTGTAGTTGATTAGACTTGTGCTTATTGCTTGTTAGTCATAGAATCGCGAACGGAAGTTTATGACGATTGATGACTAAGAAAGGGGTTAATACCATTGACATGGATTCATCTTTAGTAGTGATCTAGGGCCTAAGGAGGCAATTGATTGAATGTTTGAGTGTCTAGAATAGATTGAGAATCACCCGAGTCGATAGCTTGACCCGAGAATTCGTTTGTCTAAATTTGATATTAAACGTGTTTAGCTTTCGTTACTTGTTCATTTCTCTGTTTTGTATGTTTCAATTTGTTCGATCAAAAAACCAAAACCAGATATTCGCGATTAGATAGCGTCCTGTATTCTTAGTGTGTCGTTCTTATTTCCCTGTGGATTCGATCCCTAAGTGCTGCAATAACATGCCATTAGATTGAGGCATTGTGCACACCAGGTAATTGTGCGGACCGCGTAAAAAGTCCACTATCAGTATTGCATTCATATGCATTGGGAGCAATGATATGATTTTTACTTGTAGAGTACCATTTTTAGAGCTTGATTCAATGCCCTCGTTACTTGTTGTTTGATGCTTTTGATCTCGTGTTGAAATCAAGGATGAACCATATTTTGATCTCGCGTTTCATTACTAGGGTCTTAGCTAAAGCAAGTTTTGATTTGATTCCAATCCTACTTAAGTGAAAACCATAATTTTGACATTGAAATTATCATGCTTGTGCATTGCATAGTGAATTCATGGTTACTCATACATATTTGGGCTATCTCATCTACTTTGCCACTCTTTTGTTAGCTCAAATAGCCGATTCTCATCATTGGAACGGTTAACCACTCCCTTAACCCAGCTGTCCTTGAAGCCAAAACTATTTGTGAGTGTTGTGAGGCCTTTTTTCGAATCAACTAGGCAAAAAGTGTTGAGTTTAGAATGACAAGGAGAAGCTTCCGTGTAGAACTAGCTCGACATCAATGGGCTAGACATAGGGTAAGGCTAGATAGGATGGGAGAAAAGAGAATGTGGAAATGGAGGAAAGATTTGGAGAAAACGTAGGGGATAAGCAAATGTTTGAAATGGTTGGCAGGAAAAAGATGTTGGAATAGCTCTACGTGATAAAGAAAAAAAATAGTCTCTAGTCTTTGAAAGAGAGAAGAAAAGCCAAAAACGGCTAAGGTACTAGAAAAGAAATAAGAGAGACTAGAGAATGTAAAGAAGAGCTAAGTAAAGAAAAATGTTGAAAGCCAAGCCATTTGGTGAAGAAGGAAATTCCATAAGTGCTTAAGAGAAGAAGAAAAGGTGAAACAATATGAGTGGTGAAGGCAAATGGCCTTGTGAAAAGGGTAGTTTAGGAAGAATCTTCATTGGAGTTTAGAGATTAGGAGTTAAGATCGATATGGGGCATTGGGTAGATGGAAGTCATCCTTGTATGCATCTATTGGGCTTTACTCTTAGCATTTGGCTATAGTTGATTCTTTTTGAGAGATCCCCTTTGCTCGGAAACCGCTACTTGTATTGAGATCACCTTTATCTCAGAACCTTTACCCTAGCCAAATGGATTCACTTGCCTTACATGAGCATGATTCACTAGAACCATAATGAATGTTAAAGGATTGGATGATATGAATGCTTGTGTAGGGAAGGATATGACTAGCTCTTTTTGAGTAGACTTGTTTGATCGCATTTTAGAGATAACAACTTGGACATTGAGTGGAATTCCTTTTATGGTACTTGTGGATTTGAGCTCCCATTTTTAATCCTCTCTCTCTTCATATTCTTATTTGCTTGAGGACAAGCAAATGATTAAGTTTGGGGGATCTTCGTATTTTACATGTTCTAGCATGCATTTTACTTAGAGCTTTGTGTCATTTGCATGCATAATCATTGTTTTGTCTTGCATTTAGGTCTCATTTAGAGTTTAGGACATTTGCATTAAGTCCTAGTGAGTTCTTGCATATTTTGGAGTATTTTCAAGGTGATTGGAGGCAATTTGGAGAAATGGACCAAAGTAGAATGCAAGGGTCATCCAAACCGTCCAAAAGAACCTGCCGAACGAAGGCTCTCTGATTTGATTTAGCCTCGGAGGTGTTCATGAAAGTTGTATAGGGATGAGTTATCTTTCTACCAGAGTTTGAATCAAGCCATTTGGACGTGTGGTTTGGGAGATATGACAGATTCACTGGAGGTGTGTCCACCTGGCCGAGACAGTTTCAATCTACACCGACCCGTGCACTCGGTGTGACCAGTCGGTGTTAGGGCAGAAAGAAATGTGCTAAGCACCGGTCTATCACCTTGAACGGTGCACTCGGTGTGGAAGCAAGAAGAACACACCGACCCGTGCACTCGGTGTGACAAGTCGGTGCTCCTTGCCTCTCCCTTGAAGAAGCTTTTCATGCCGACCCGTGCACTCGGTGTGACCATTCCGGGTTGCTGTCACGACCCAAGATCCGACCGGGTCAATATCCGGTTTGTTCCGGGTTGACCCGGTCGCCCACTTTTTAGTATAAATACTTTCTAAACCTAATTTGATGTTTATGTCTTTTTCTCTCGCTAAAAAACCCCTTCCCTTTTAGGGTTCTAAGTGATTGTAAGANGTATAAATACTTTCTAAATCTAAATTGATGTTTATGTCTTTTTCTCTCGCTAAAAAACCCCTTCCCTTTTAGGGTTCTAAGTGATTGTAAGAGAGATCTTGAGTCTTTATGCAAATTAAAGTTTGTTTCTCTTAATTTCCTTCTAATCTTTCATCTTTCTATTCTCTAATCATGATTAACAACACCTCTTTCATGAGATTTGGTGTGTTCTTCATGATTAGTGAGTAGTCTTTTAGGATTTGAGGATTTGGTAGATTTAGGGTGATTCAATGGGTGATTAATGATGTCTAGGATTAGATTATTAGATGTCCCTTCTTGATTAGAAATCTTAATGCTTGTTTGTGCTTGAGAAAGCCAATCTTGATCATAAGGCATTTCACACCCACAAGGTGTTCGATGAAATGCCTTGATGAACTTTTCAAGAGATATTCATTTCTAGCCTATGAGAATAGTTGTCTAGAATGTTTATTTGGTGGATCATGAATGTTTAAACTTAATGCTTGCTAATTAGTGATTCAAAAATGAGAATTTGATCTTGGATTAGTAATTAGCAAAGTAATTAATGCCTTGAGAGAGGATTAGGTAAGATTAATGATCTTTGCCTAGGGATTAGTCTTCTTTGAGTATTGGACATCATTAATTAGCTATGGGGTCACCTTAAATCAATTGCCTTATCCTTGAATTCACTTTTCATTATCGTTTTCACATCGTCTAGCATCTTTAGCTCTTGTTTCTTTTCTTAATTAAGTTAGATCATTAGTATAATCACCAAACCTCATCTTATTAGCTTAACTTAAGAACTTATATGCATTCTTGGTGCATTGAATCAAACCCATTGGATTAATACCTCATGTACTACATTGTATATTGAGTAATTGATCTCAAAGACCCAAAAAGTCTACTATCACTCTACGCATTGGTAAGGTCTCTTGAAACTTGGCAACACTATCTATTGTCAAGAGAGTTTGTTATTCATACAGATTATGAGACGCTCAAGCATCTAAGAGGTCTGACTACACTTAAGAAAAGACATGCTAAGTGGATTGAGTTCGTAGAGACATTTCCTTACGTGATAAAATACAAGAAGGGAAAAGAGAACATTGTTGCTGATGCGTTATCAAGGAGACATGCCCTGATCAGCACGATGGAGGCCAAAATCATGGGATTCGATCATATCAAGGAGCTGTATGAAAACGATAGGAATCACTTATGATAACCATCCACGACTGAAACGGATCTTAATGCCCAAAAGTTGGATAGGGTGGCCTTTACGTAAGGATTATATTGCCCCCAATTTTTACCGATTTTGACTTTCCTATTTTAACTACTACTTTAGTTAAGAGGAGTAATAGAAAGAACAGGTTCAAAATCACGATCAATTCGCCTTTTATATTTCAACAAAATTTTTTTATTTTTCAGTGAATGTAAATATCAGTAAATTTAAATAGCATAATTGTGGCTAGGGAAGTCCAGATTTTCAAGAAGCATTCAAGGAAACAAACAAGGCTGCGTATGGATCATTCTACCAGCACAATGGATTCTTGTTAAAGATAAAAGACTTTTCCATTCCTCAAGGATCAATGAGAGAGCTGCTGATTAGAGAAGTTCATGGAGGAGGTTTAATGGGTTATTTTGGCCGAGACAAGACTCTAAGTGTGCTTATGGAGCATTTCTATTGGCCGCATTTGAAACGAGATGTGGAGAAGTTATGTGCTAAGTGCATCACTTGCTTAAAGGCAAAATCCAGGTCACATCCTCATGGTTTATATATGCATTTGCCTATCCCTAATCTACCTTGGGTAGATATCTCTATGGATTTTGTTTTAGGTCTGCCAAAGATCAACCACAAGGATTCTGTCTTTGTAGTTGTAGTCATGTTCTCAAAAATGGCTCATTTCATTCCTTGTAACAAGACTAATGATGCTACACAAACTGCTGATCTCTTTTTGAAAGAAGTAGTGCGTTTACATGCAGTGCCAAGGAACATTGTATCAGATCGTGACACCAAGTTCTTGAGTCAATTTTGGAAAACCTTATGGAAAAAGTTGGGAACTAAGCTGCTCTTCTCAACTACTTGTCACCCACAGACCGATGGTGAATCTGAGGTAGTGAATCGAACTCTTTCAACCTTGTTGAGAGCTACAGTGGGTAAGAATCTTAAGATTCATAGTTTCATAGCATTTCTCGTGTTATCTTGTTTGTATATAGTTTCATAGCATTTCTCTTGTGTTTGGTTCTTATTTAGAGTTTAAAGATTTCATACTAGATCCTGGAGAGTCTTGCATGTTTTGGAGTGTCTTTAGGTAATTTAGAAGCTTTTGGGACCTTGGAAGAGCTTACACTTGTCTTGGAACCTTGATAAGATGGCTAAAAGCAATAGGGAATCGGACTGTCCATACCGGCCAGCCATGCATACCACCACCGACCGGTAACGCAGCCTCGGCCAAGGCAGGCTCAATGCCGGCTCACCATACAGGACTGCCACTGCACGGTGTCAAGGAGCGTCTTCTTCGGTTAGCTCCCCATACTGGCTCGCTACACCGACCCGCTCTCAACCGGCATCAAGACGAAGCCTCGGACAGGGAAAATACCAGGCACTTACACCGGACCGTCTCGACTCGGTATGGAGCTTCCAGCCGAAGACACTTACACCGGCCCGCGATACCCCTCGCCCATCGACCGGTGCCCAGATGAAAGACACGCTACACCACCCCGCTCTCGACCGGCATGACAGCCCGGTACTCGACCAACACTCGGACAAAGGAAATGCCGGCCCGCCATACCGCTCCATCTCGACCCGGCACGAAGCCCTCGACCGAAGACACCTCTCAAGGGCCCGCCATACCGGACCACCACCGACCGGTGTAGATTGTGCAACCCAAGACCCGACCGAGTCAAGACCCGATCGAGTCAAGACCCGGTCGCTGATATCCTCATATTTTATCGAATTGATGCATTCATTTATCTTAGATTTCACCTCTTGTGCATATAGTTTCATAGCATTTCTTAATTGTTTTGTCTCATTTAGAGTTTAGGGATTTCATACTAGGTCCTAGGGAGTCTTGCATGTTTTGGAGTCTCTTTTAGGTACTTTGGAGGTGATTTGGAGACATGGACTCGAGACCATTCGGCTTTGGAGCAAGGAAATGAAGTTAGAAGCAAAAAGGAAGATAAGGCGAGCACACCGACCGTGCACTTGATGTGGCCGTCCGGTGTACTCAGCCAAAGAAGAACAAGCGCCCAACACCGACCCGTACACTCGGTGTGGCCGACCGGTGTCGATCTTTAGGGCAGCTACACCGACCCATGCACTCGGTGTGGCCGATCGGTGTAGGACCAAAAGGAAATGTGCTAAGTACCGATCTGTGCCATCTTCTCACACCGAGTGCACGTCCCGCCTTCCCTCTTTCTCACTCACGCCCAGTACCGACCCGTGCACTCGGTGTGGCCGTCCAAGGTCAATCTTCAGGGCAGCTACACCGACCCATGCACTCGGTGTGGCCGATCGGTGTAAGACCAGAAGGAAATATGCTAAGTACCAATCCGTGCCGTCTTCTCACACCGAGTGCACCGAGTGCACCGCTCCGGGTTGCTGTCTCGACCCAAGATCCGACCGGGTCAATACCCGGTTTGTTCCGGTTTGACCCGATCGCCCACTTTTTAGTATAAATACTTTCTAAACCTAATTTCTTGGTTATGGCTTTTCTTATGCTAAAAATCTCTCTAAGTGTGTTCTAAGTGATTTGTAAGAGACATCTTCTTGATTTATGCAATTTAAGCTTGGATCTTTTGATTTCTATCTTCTACCTCTTCTTTCTTAATCATCTAATCATCTAATCATGAGATTTAACATCTTCTCCATAGGATTTGTTGGATCCATCATGATTAGTGAGTAGTCTCCTAGGATCTAGGGATGGGTTAGGATTAGGTGATTTCCATGGATGATTTGTGATGCTTAGGGATAGATAATCAGTTTCCTACTCTTAGGGAGTATGTTGAATGCTTGATTGTGCTTGAGAAAGTCAAACATGATCTCAAGGCATTTCCCACCCACAAGGTGTTCGATGAAATGCCTAAGAGAGCTTTCTAAGAGAAATGACCTTTTTAGCCTAAGAGATTAGTTGTCTAAAGGATTATATTAGGTGATCTTGATTAATGGATTTAATGCTTGCTAATTAAGAGTCCACAAATGAGAATTTGATCTTGGATTAGTGATTAGCATAGGTGATTAGTACCTCGAGAGAGGATTAGTCATAATTTGGGTCTTAACCTTGGAAATTAACCTTGATTGTGTATGAGCATCATAAATTAGACTTGTAATAGCCTTTATCCAATCACCCCATCCTTGGATTCGCTTTTATTATTTGAATTCACGTTTTGCTTAGTTAGTTTCATCTTGGTCGTTTATTTAATATTGTTAGGGTGTTAGCTAAATCAACAATTCACCTATCTAGCTTAACTTGATTAGTTCCTTGTATTCTTAGTGACTTGAAATCCCCCAATTGGTTCGATACCTCTTGTACTACTCGTATAAAGAGTAATTGATCCTCTAGAGACCCAAAAGGTCGTGTATCAATGTGGCGCCGTTACCGATTGGGTTTAGATTTCGACATTAAGATTTAGGTTCTTTTTGTGATTAAGTATTCTTTTCCTTTTGGTTACTAATCTCGTTCGCTTTCTATTACTCTCTCTCGATCTTGTAGGTGTATACATACCCGTTCTAGAGGCAAGGGCAACCTAGTTCAAGCACGGGACGACATCCACTTATTTGACCGCAGAATTAGAGCACGGAGAGCACGTGTGCGACAACAACACGTCGACGACAACATGGAGAACTTCGAAGAGGTTCCACTTGGGAACGTTCATGATAACGTGGACAACCATCCTCACCAAAGACAAGGTGGTAATGGAAACCACCACGGCCAAGTCGGGAACGACCAAAACCCCAACCCACCCGTCCAAAACGTGAGAGCTCCAAACCACCCTCTTAGAGCTCAAAACGTAGTTGGCGCGAATGATGCCGCGAATGCTCACCGGAATCGCCAAGCAATCCAAGCTCCTCCGGACGAGAACAACAACTTCGAGGTCAAAGCCGCTTTGATTAACATGGTCCAAAACAACAAATTTCACGGATTGGCCATGGAAGATCCTCTTGACCACATCAATCAATTCGATAAGATATGCGGTTTAACGAAGATGAATGGTGTCTCCGAGGATAGTTTCAAGTTGAGACTTTTCCCTTTCTCTCTCGGTGATAAAGCTCATCAATGGGAGAAAAGCCTTCCTCAAGGCTCGATCACTACTTGGGATGATTGCAAAAGAGCGTTTCTCGCCAAATTCTTCTCCCCTTCAAGAACCGCAAAGTTAAGAAACGAGATCTCTAGTTTCACTCAACGGAATCATGAGTCTTTTAATGAAACTTGGGAGCGATTTAGAAGCTACACTACCCAATGCCCACACCACGGGTTCTCGGACGCCTCACTTTTGAGTACACTATACCGTGGTGCTTTGCCAAAGATTAGAATGCTTCTTGATACGGCGTCCAATGGGAATTTCTTGGCAAAGGACGTGAATGAAGCCATGGAGCTTGTTGAGAACCTAGCTCAAAGCGATGGTACTTATGGTGA
>PKMM01018184.1:615197-632814 GCA_002933915.1 Eutrema heterophyllum
AATTCAATGGAGGAAAGATAGGTTCAGGGTATTTCTCAGGAAATCAGAGAATGCAGATAAACCAATTAATCAGGATTCAGGTTATGCACGGTTCTTGAACTCAAATCACTAAGCTATAATTAACCAACTGTCGTTGCGAGAATTATCTAAGTCTAAATCCCAGAATCCCAAATCTCTTTGCAAATCCTAAAGATCTAAACCAGCTTTAAAGTTCAGGTTTGATATGTTCACAAAACAACTAAACCAAATCTCTTTGCGGATAGCTATTTTGCTCACCCTAAGTTCTGTCAGATTATCAATTGCACTGTCGTGCCTAATCGATTAACCTAAGATCTAAGTTCCAGATTCGTCAACCTAGAATTAGCTTTGAGAACAACCTATGGTGAAGAACTAATTCAGATTATGAATCCTAACTAATCAATTACTCAATGAAATCCTTTATGAGAAAACCCTACACCTAAAAGGAGATCTACTCAGACATGATCAATGGAATAGAAATCATAGATGAATAGAATTGCATAAAAGAAATCAATAAGAAACAAGGGGTTCATAATTGTCTCTCTAAAAAACCCTCTCAATAAAATCAAAAGTAAAATAAAGGTTAGCCAACAAAAGTGGCTGAAAAACCTAATTATAATGCTAAAACACGTTTTGGGGCTTATTGTAATTATTAAAGTTTTCTGGACCAAAGAGCAGATTCTTCAAACTTCAGAAAAGTCGCGACTCGTGTGTCTCTGCAGTTGGTATCGATCGATACCATAAGTGGTATCGGTTGATACTCGGGCTTCAAATCGGCTGTCCCAGCTACATGATCTCTGCTTTGCTCCAAAAAGCTCTAGAATGCTTCAATATCTCCAATTATGCTCCAAACGTGCCAAAACCTGAAAAGACTCAAAATGACTCCAAAAATACTAGAAAGACTCTATAAATAAGACCTATATCATGGTTAAAAACGGGTAAAAACCATGATATATCAATAGGTGCATGCATACCCATTCTAGAGGCGAGGACAACCTAGTTCAAGCACGGGACGACATTCACTCAAGGACCAACTGAGGCATTTAAGGCTGCTTGGATCATATTCAGGTCATATCAAAGGGATTGTCTACATCATGGGTTCACTAAGGTTCAGCTGTTGGGTATCTTCTTCAGAGGGATTGGATGCTGCGAGTAATGAGAACTTCAACACCATATATCCTGACGATTCTTACGTGCTGATTGAGAACTTGGCGTCTAGCAATAGCACCAAGAATGCAGACTTTGAGCGGAAGAAGCAGGGTGTGAATTTAGATGAATCGCATATTGCTGAAGTTCAAGCTAAGCTGGATTCAGTGCACAATCTTTTGATCGAAGAAGGCTGTTCATTTTGCTGATGAGGATGAAGTGGAAGATGTTAACTACATAGGTGGTGCTGGTTTTCAAAGTCAGAGATATCAATACCAGCAAAACAACAACCGAAACTTCACCAACAATTACCAGCCTATTCCTCCCAAGTCTCCAGAGAACAAGGTTGAATCCTTGCTTGAACAGATTCTTGAGGGACATCAAAAGATGACAATGGACTTCAATGGGAAGATGGATGCTATGTACACAGACCTAAATGGAAAGATTGAAGCTCTTAGCATTCATCAGAAGAGGCTGGAAACTCATGTCGCTCAGATTGCAGCAGCTGTGAAGAGGCAAAAAGGTTTTCTTCCAGGGAAAACAGTGAATCCGAGGGAACACGTCAATGCAATCACCTTAAGAAGTGATTAAGAGGTCGATCCAGGAGTGAAAATTGGCCTAACTGCAAAGAATCTCGTCGATCTTGCTGAAGATGACGACGATGAGGCTCCCAAAATCGCCCCAGTATCGATCGATACCACCCAGCATCGGTCGATACCCGTCCAAGGATCTGCCAAGGACGTTTCGAAGCAACAAGCATCGATCGACACCCCCCCCCCAGTGTCGACCGATACGGAGACCGAGATTGAGAAGCCTTGTATCGATCGACACCAACCTGGTGTCAGTCGACACCCCTCGCAGACTGAGCCAGAAACTGTGAAAACACCCAAGATTGTCGAGGAAAGGGTTTACAAGCCTAAGGTGCCATATCCTATACCACCTAGACACCTCAGAGGTCCCATCTCTGCAGAGAAGTTTCTCGGTTTTGAGAAGATGGTAAGGAGGATTCCCCATATGTTGTCTTTTGAGGATACCGCCCTTTGCTTAGTCACTTCCAAGACAACAGAGAAACTCTAGAGGAGATCCAGGCATTCTTCATCAAGGCAAGAAGCACCCCACCATTGAAGCAGTTGACTAAGGGAGAAGACCCATGAAAATTTTCAGTTCCATGCTCTATCTCTGGAGTTGAATTCAGAGAACTCTCGTTGATTCAGGGTCTAGCGTCAATGTCATGTCAAGGGCAATTGCAGAGAGGTTGAGAATTGGTATTAGATCTGCTGAGATGACTCTCACATTCGCGAACTCTTCAACCTCAATGCAATATGGCACAATCCCTTATTTGCTGGTTAAAGTAGGAGATTGTCTGGTTCCTACTGATTTTCAGGTTGTGGAGATGAGTGAACGTTCTAGTACGCCTCTGATTCTTGGAAGACCGCTCATGGCTACAGTTGGTGCAGTATTAGACACCCCTAGTAAGAGAATCTCGTTCTCATACATTGACAAAGAGGTCTTCTATAAAGCCATCCCTTTTAGAGGAGCTCCCAAACATGTCCAAAGTATCACCGTTGCTAGCGGAGAGACGTTGATGGTTGACCTTTTGGATGAGCCTTATGATGAGCCAAATGTCATAGACGTTTTAGATGGTCCTTCTATCATCACGAAGAGAGACATCACAACGGCTAAGGCATAGAAGAAGGTGAAGAATAAAAGAGTCGAGAGTGCTACCCATGTGACTCTAACCCCTCAGAAGTGTGATGGAGATTCGATTGAATATAAGGTAAAGTGCAAGGGAACTTCAAAACCATTCTCTAAGGTTAGAGTTATCCTCCCTTCGGAGCTGAAAGAGAAAAGAAAGGATGTTGTGGAGGGTATGTTGAGCAGAACTCTGAAGCTGGAGATGTCTAGTTGTGGAGCTTAACTCGGGGTAAGTTCTCAACCTTATCCTGACTGATAGCTGAGCCAAAGTCAAGCTAATGACTTAAAACAAGCGCTTGGTGGGAGGCAACCCACTGGTGAGTCTGTATATAAGTCTTTTATTTTTGTCATTTTTCGTTTTTGTGTTTTGTGTCTTTGTGTGAGTCAGATGAACATGTGCTGTGTCGACCGATACCATTCTGGTATCGATCGACACCAGAAGGAACAGAGATTGCATCGACCCATGATCCGCGTATCGATCGATAACAGTACTGGTATCAGTCGATACCCCATGCGCAGGTAAGTTCTTTCACGATTCCACTCAGTGTTGTTTAAGTCTGGGGGAGGTAGTTGCTGACAACATTTTTGTTTTTCTTAGAGTCAGTCGTTTTGAGTCAAAAGTTGTTTTATTGAGTCAAAATTTGTTGGAGATAATGATCTTTTTCTTGAATCTATTGTTCTGACTTTACTTCTAAGTGACCATTGTTACAGAATCAGTTCTAGATTGGACTAATGAAAAATCCAAAGGCTGACCAGTTCTAGATTGAGTTCAAATTTTGATACAAGACAAATCGATGGATTAGCTTTCATTTGGAAGTCGTTTGAGGCCATTCCAACGGTGCAATCAAAAGTTATGCCAGTTTTCGTGAAGACAAGTCCAGTCTGGTGAGTAGAAGAAGCAGTGTATCCATCGATACCACTAATGGTGTCGGTCGATACCGACTGCAGGAAAACAGGAAACGCGACTTTTTACAAGTCTAGAGAGTTTGCACCTTGGTCCAGAAGTCTTTAATAATTACAAAAAGCCCCAAAACGTATTTTAGCTTATAATTAGGTTTTTCAGCCACTTTTGTTGGCTAAGCTTTATTTTAATCTTCATACTTTGAGAGAGATTTGTTACAGGGTCTTTGGGAGAGACAATTCTGAACCCTTTGTTTCTTATTGATTTCTTTTATGCAATTCTATCATCTATGATTTCTGTTCCATTAATCATGTCTGAGTATATCTCCTTTTAGGTTTAGGGTTTTCTCATAAAGGATTTCATTGAGTGCTGGTAATTGATTAGTTAGGATTCATAATCTGAATTAGTTCTTCACCATAGGTTGTTCTCAAAGCTAATTCTAGGTTGACGAATCTGGAACTTAGATCTTAGGTTAATCGATTAGGCACGACAGTGCAATTGATAATCTGACAGAACTTAGGGTGAGCAAAATAGCTATCCGCAAAGAGATTTGGTTTAGTTGTTTTGTGAACATATCAAACCTGAACTTTAAAGCTGGTTTAGATCTTTAGGATTTGCAAAGAGATTTGGGATTCTGGGATTTAGACTTAGATAATTCTCGCAACGACAGTTGGTTAATTATAGCTTAGTGATTTGAGTTCAAGAACCGTGCATAACCTGAATCCTGATTAATTGGTTTATCTGCATTCTCTGATTTCCTGCGAAATACTCTGAACCTATCTTTCCTCCATTGAATTACAACTCTTTTAATTTCGTTTATTGCATTATGTTTCATTGATTTACTTAGCTTAATTAACCTCTAAATAATCTATTGTGTGATTCTTGAGTCTCTGTGGTTCGACCCCTAATATACTGCAACTACAGCTGTTAGTACTTTTAAGGTATTATTTTGAGCTTATCACTAATCCCCTGAAGCTTCAATACCGATGTCACATGTCGGTGTGGGAGGAGTTCTTGCGCGGTAATGAGCTGCCGATGTTACACCGATTAGTGACCTTGCTGTAATGGCTCGCCAAGCCTCCTCATGTCTTTGGCTTCCTTTCCTTGCTTCCAATCCGAATAGTCTCACGTCCCGAGTCTAGAGTCTCCTCCAAAGTACCTATAATACGGTCCAAAACATGCAAAAACTCTCTAGGACCTAGTATGAACACCCTAAACTCTAAATGAGAACAAATCGTCAAACAAATCTTTGGTTATGCATGCAAATGACAAGAGAATGCTAACTAAAATGCATGCTAAGACATGTAAATTATGCAAATATCAATTCCCCCAAACTTACTTTTTTCCTTGTCCTCAAGCAAACAAGAATAAGAAGAGGAAAAAAAAAAAAAAAGGCATATGAGAGTGGGAGCTCAAATCCACAAAATTATGCAAATCCACATTCAATGTCTAAGTTTGTAATTCTAAGATTCACTAAGTGTGTCTACTCCAAAGGAGTTAGCCATTTCTATCTCATCATGCACCAAATCCAAACCTCAATCTTTACAAGCAATTGTATTCTCCAACATTGATTAGTGATGTAACCGTGAATCGTGTTTATGCAAGGTCAAATGAATTCGTTTGGCTAGGGACTTGGTTATGAGATGAAAATGATCTCATTATCATGCATGGGTGATCAAATGCAAGGATCTCTCATGGAATGAGCAAACTTTAGCAAAATGCTAAAGGTAAAAGGCAACCTATGCATACAAGGGTGAATTCCCATCTACCCAAATGTCTAAAGTGTCTCTAAACTAAGCCTCTCTAACCTGTTATGCCCCAATCCTAAGCTACCCTTTTCTCTCAAGGCGCTTTGCCTTCATGACCCAAACATGCTTCTCGTTCCTTCACTTCATCTTCTTCTCACTTGGGGATTGGCTTCTTCTTCCTTGTTTTTGTGATTTGGTGCTTCCTTTGTTGTAACTTTAGCTCTCCTTTTTCTTCATTCTTGTTCATGCCTCTTGCACTTCCTTGATGCTTTTGCCTTTTTGGCTTCTCTCCTTTTCTTTGGACTTTTGAGGTTAATCTTATACTTAGAGCTATCTTTACGATTTTTGCACCAACCAATCTATTAGTTCCAATCCCCTCTTTCTTTCTCCCTATTTATTCTTTCCATTCCACCATATCATTCCAAGCAAATCCATTCATCAAGTTTCTAAACCGTTCCCAATGTCAAACCAAGAGCTACCAACCTAGCTAGCCTACTCCTAGATTAACTCCGTGATGATGGAGCTAAATCTACATGAGAATTCCTCCTTGTCGCCCTAAACCTAACGCTTTTTGACAAGTTTGCTCGAAGAAAGGCCTCACCAATCACACATGAATATCAATGGCTAGAAAGAAGGTTAAGATCCGGTTGTAGAGATACTCTTGGTTCGGATAGAACATGACATTCCTTGGTTCACGGAGATTGGTGAGGACAGCATTTGGCAACAAAACTTGCACAAGGTGTGTCTCGGTGAGTTGAAGGTTGTATGCTATCTTGCCGTCTATTATCCCCTTGTATAACCTAGTCTTTGCAAGGTAACCCGCATCCAAAATCCTCCATTCATGGGAGCTAACCGAGAGCTTGACTCCCTTCGCCTTGAGGATAGGTGTGATAAGCCATCCGATGCATGTTGCGGCCTTTTTCGCTTTTGTTTTTGATACTAAGACTTTTCGGTCTTAAGGAGGTATCAATAACTCCAATACGAGTAGTATAGAAGGTTATCAATCCGTATTGGGATCAGTTCTAAGCACGTAGACTACAAGGCACTCAAGTAAATTAAGCTAAATAAGTGAATTGTTGAGTTTTACTAACGCCCTAACAAGATTAAGCAAACAAACAAGATGAAACAAACTAAGCAAGATGGTGAATTCAAATAATGGAAACGAATCCAAGGATGGGGTAATTGGAAATAGGCTATTCCAAGTCTAATTCATGATGCTCATACACAATCAAGGTTAATTTCCAAGGTTAAGATCATAATTATGACTAATCCTCTCTCAAGGTACTAATCACCTATGCTAATCACTAATCCAAGATCAAATTCTCATTTGTGGACTCTTAATTAGCAAGCATTAAATTCATTAATCAAGATCACCTAAATTATCCCTTAGACAACTAATCTCTTAGGCTAAGAAGGGTATTTCTCTTAGAGAGCTCTCTTAGGCATTTCATAGTACACCTTGTGGGTGGGAAATGTCTTGAGATCAAGTTTGATTTTCTCAAGCACATTCAAGCATTAAACACACTCCCTAGGAGTAGGAAATTGATTATCTATCCCTAAGCATCACAAATCATCCATGGAAGTCACTTAATCCTAACCCATCCCTAGATCCTAGGAGACTACTCACTAATCATGATGGGTCCAACAAATCCTATGAAGAACATGTTAAATCCCATGATTAGATGATTAGATGATTAGATGATTAAGAAAGGAGATTGAGAAGAAGAGATTGATAGATAAACTTAGATTGCATAAATTAAAAAGGAGAATCTCTCTTACAAAATACTTACAACACTCAAAAAGAGGTTTTTAGCATAAGAAAGACATAATCCTAAAAATTAGGTTTTTTTGGTATTTATAGTGAATAGTGCGAACCGGGTCAAACCGGGTATCGATCCTGGGTCGGTACAAACCACTCGGTACTAACTCTCTATGTGCAGCGGATGGATGTTGGATGAGTTTTCAGCCGGCTAAACTGAAATATGGTCGATGCCAAACGTGCTGGATCGTGCGTGGGACGAGTTTTAGCCGGCAGAAATAGACCTACGTGAGTGCGAGATTAGTGCCGTTTGGTAGTGCCGACCCAGAATGGGTCGGCACTAATCTTCATCGTGCAGGTTGGATAGATGCTTGATGCGGAGTTAGCCGGCTGAAATGACATCTGGTCGTGCGCGGGACGAGCTGGATCATGTGCGGTATGAGTTTTAGCCAGCAGAAGTTCGTGCCAAATGATCGCCCTTTTAGTGCCGTTTGGTAGTGCCGATCCAGGGTCGATCGGTACTAATCTTCTTGAGGGGTTGTGCCGCTTCATTCCAGACCGGTATGGGAGAGCTCTTCAGATCGGCACAAGTCTCTGCCTCAGTACCGATCCAGTGTACCGCTTTAGAGTCGGTCGGTGTGGGTGAGTGTGGCGGTCGGTTCTGGAGTGGTACAAAATTGGTTGTGGATCGGCACAAGCTTCTATCCCAATACCGATCCAGTGTACCGACCAGGATCGGTATGTACAGCCCTCTGGAAACACCTTTTTTGCCTTGGCTATCTCCTTTTGCTCCCAGGGTCGCATGTACTCGGTTCCAAAGCCTCCGTTGTCTCTCAAAACGTCTCCAGGTCCCTAGAAATCACCCCAAATCATCCAAAACTCACTAGGACCTAATGCAAAGATTCTAACTCTAAATGAAACCGAAATGCTAACTAAAATCATGATTATGTATGCATGCGACTAGAAACTACATGTAAAATGTGATGCTAAAACAAGTAAATTATGGGAATATCAGTTTTCCAAGCCCAATTCCGATAAGCAAACAAGTGCCTCAGTAAGATTGTCGCGAGACAAGGAATCCTCTCCGGTCCTTTGAATTGCTTCCCATTGCGGAGAGCGGGGAGAATGGGATTTAAACCGAGTCCCATCAATTCCATTTCCTCTGTCGTAACCGTGTCAATCTCCACTTTGGCATAGATCACATGGACCAATGCCTTGTGCGCATACCGAAGAGTCGGGTGACGTATGTTCACGTTCTTAGAGTTACCGGCCNGTGCCGCTTCATTCCAGACCGGTATGGGAGAGCTCTTCAGATCAGCACAAGTCTCTGCCTCAGTACCGATCCAGTGTACCGCTCTAGAGTCGGTCGGTGTTGGGCAAGAGAAGGAACGTCGAGTGAATCGTCTTCGATCTGGGTGAGTGTGTCGGTCGGTTCTGGAGCGGTACAAAATTGGTTGTGGATCGGTACAAGCTTCTGTCCCAATACCGATCCAGTGTACCGACCCAGGATTGGACGGTACAGCCCTCTGGAAACACCATTTTTGCCTTGGCTATCTCCTTTTGCTCCCGGGGTCGCATGTACTTAGTTCCAAAGCCTCTGGTGTCTCTCAAAACGTCTCCAGGTCCCTAGAAATCACCCCAAATCATGCAAGACTCACTAGGACCTAAGGCAAAGACTCTTAACTCTAAATGAAACCGAAATGCTAACTAAAATCATGATTATGTATGCATGCGAATAGAAACTACATGTAAAATGTGATGCTAAAACAAGTAAATTATGGGAATATCGAATCCCCCAAACTTACTATTTTGCTTGTCCTCAAGCGAACAAACACGAGCAAGTAGGGAGAGAGGTTTGAAGGCGGGAGCTCAAATCCACAAGTATCATAAAAAGAATTCAAGCCCAATGTCCAAGTTGTTAGTTCTAAAATGCGATCAAACAAATCTACTCAAAAGGAGCTAGCCATATCCCTTCCCTACATGAATCAAGCCCAAGTCTCAACCTACACACGCGTTCCTCTTACCCAATCCCTTGACATTCATTAAATCGTTTCAAGTGAATCATGGTTATGCAAGTCAAGTGAATTCATTTGGCCATGGTAGAAGGTCTTGAGATAAAAGTGATCCCAAATGCATGGGGTTTCTTCAATGCAAAGGGATCTTTCAAAAGGAATCAACTAATGCAAAATGCTAAGAGTAAAGCCCAATAGATGCATACAAAGATGACTTCCATCTATCCAATGCCTCCTATCGATCTTAACTCCTAATCTCTAAGCTCGAATGATGACCCTTCCTAAGCTACCCTTTTTCACAAGGCCATTAGCCTTCATTACGCACATGGTCTCACTTTTTCTCTTCACTTAAGCACCTAGGGGATTTCCTTTTTCTCCAAATGGCTTGGCTTAGAACATTTTTACTCACTTAGCTCTTCTTTTACTTACTCTAGTCTCTCTTTTCTCATTTTCTAGTACCTTAGCCGTTTTCGGCTCTTTTTCTTTTCTTTTAAAGCTAGAGACTATTTTCTTTTGATACTTAGAGCTTTTTCAAAACTTTTCTTGCCAACCATTTCAACTTTTGCTTATCCCCTATTTCTTTTCCCAATCTCTTCCCATTTCTTCCTTCTCTTTCTTTTCTTTATCCCCAAACTCCCATCCTATCTAGTCCTAACCTATGTCCATCCCTTTGAGTTCGGGCTAGTTCTACATGGAAGCTTCTCCTTGTCGTTCTAAACTCAACATTTTTTGCCTAGTTGATTCGAAAAAGGCCTCACGTCGCTCACAAATGGTTTTTGGCTTGAAGGACGGTTGGGTTATGGGAATGGTTAACCGTTCCAAAGAGGGGAACCGGCTATTCGAGCTAACAAAGAGTGGTGAAAAGGGGAAGATAGCTCGAATATGTGTATCGGTATCCATGAATCGACATTGACATGCACAACCAAGATAATTAATATGTCAAAATTGAGGTTATCACTTAGGTAGGATTGAACTCGATTCACACTTGTTTTAGCTAAGACCTAAGTAATGAGACACGAGGTCAAAATATGGTTCGTTCTTTATTTCAAACACGAGATCGAAGCATCAAACAACTAGCAACGATGACATTGGACCGAGCTCTTAAAATGATACTCTACAAGGAAAAATCATCATTGCTCCCTATACACGTGCAATGCAACCTATATGTTACTAGACTCGATCCTACTTATGAAATGCAACTACATGTTTTTCTTTCTGTGTTTCCAAAATTTTCAAATTTTTTGATTTTTTGTGTTTTTCTATGCCTTAGATGAATGCATGAGACTCAAAATGCAAAATAGAAAAAATAAGATCAAAATAAACATGATTAGATGCCGGTCCCTCCCCCAAACTTAAATCACACCGTCCCGGTGTGAAATAAATTCAAAGGAAGAACCAAAAACAAAAGATAAAAACAACTATACAATGCAAGACTCAAGAAAAGGAAAATTATGGACAAGAGTGTTGGAGTGTTACCTAGAAGTCTTGAGAGGAGGAGGAAGACCCCATCGAGAAGGAGGGGTTGCTAGAACACGGTGATGGAGATCTCATGGCATTCTGTTTTTCCGCCTTCTCTCTACGAGCCAAGGAACGGCATGCCTCCTCGTGATCCATCAATTCACCGCCATGCGAGCCTTCGCCAATCTCACGGCGGTTTGTAGCCCGCGTCTCTCCGTGGCCGTCGCTAGCTGTTTCACAAGAGCTCTTTGCCTTAAGCTCTTAGATCGTCTCCTTCAAGCTCTTAATCGTCTTCGCCATCTTCCTCATCGATCAGTCGTGCCACTTGCACCACCTTTGGAGGAGTCTCGTTTGATGGTGGGCGTGCCTAGTGGCGGGATCGCCCATCGCTCCATCGAACGGCTCAAAATGGTATCGCTCACTCCCATAGGTGGGCATAGGGAATGGTGGGCTAGCGGCATCTTCATCGAAGTTGGAGGGTTCTTCGGTCGCACTTGCCCTCGAAGTCCTACTCTTCTCGGCCTTTTCCTTGCGAGGTAGGCCGATAGGCGGATCCCGGGTTGTAGAGTTGGTCCTTGTCGAGGTAGAAGGAGATGTTCCGCCGGTTCTCGAGACGAGTGAGATCAGCTTGGGGTAGTAAAACCTGTACCGCTTCGTTTCTACCCAGCATGACGTTGTATGCAAGCAATGGTCCGATCATTCCCTTGAGGAACCTCGTGCGTATGAGATACGCCTCATCCATCAAATTCCACTCCTCCTTCGTATGCGACAATTTTACCCCTTTGGCTTTTAGAATGGGCGTCACAAGCCAACCAATGCTTATTGCGGATTTCTTGTTCTTGGTATCGTATGCCCACGCTTTGTAGCAAAAGAAACGTCTCACCAAGAGAGTTGCAAGAGACGGGCTTCTCTCGCTTCCTTTGAAAACCGTCCCGTTGGGGAAAACCGGGAGAAGGGGTCTTAACCCGAGGGCCATCAACTCGAGTTCGTCAAGTGTAACCGTACCAAATTCCACCTTGGCGAAGAACATATGGGCCAGCACCTTGTGTACATATCGAATCGCCGGGTTACGGATGTGAGTGGTTTTGTTTCCACCCGGGTGATAGTTTCCATAGCTAATGGTTTCCCATACCCGCTTGAGCTCGTTCTTGGGGTAATGAAAGTACGGGCTCCCACTTGTTCCCTCTTCACGGAACCCGAATATTTGGCAAATCTCATGGAAGGTCATTCGATAGTCTTTGCCATTCACCACGAACCCAATCTCTCCAAATTCGGTTTGGGCATTTGACTTCTTGTGATGCTCGTCGTAGAAGGCTATCTTGAGAGAAGAGAGGAATTGGCATGTAAGCACGTGATGGGCTTGCTCCTTCATGTGTAAAAACCGTCCAAGACCCATGGTATCGAAGATTGTTGCCACATCCTCGAGAATTCCCATCTTCTCTACCACAACGATGTCCGTGAATCGACCTTGCTCGAAATCCATGTCCATGAATTTCTCGAAGCATTGGTCTGGAGTTGGAGGATCCGGAATAGCAACAGCCTTGCCCTTGTCTTTAGCCGCACTTTTGCCCTTCTTCGTGCCCGTGGGTTTTTCGGCAATGGCTATTTGCTTGCCTTTAGCTTTAGCGCTTGCCGCATCAACGGGTTTCTTGGCTCGAGAACTTGACGCAACAACCATTTCATTTCCCGCGGCCTGAGCTTGGGCTTGAGCTTCATCGTTCTTTGTGGCGGCTCTCGTTCGTCCCATCGTTCCTACAATTTCTCGAAGAAATCATTAGTCTCATGGAAGCATAACTCAAAATCGATGATGAGCAGCAAAGTGGAGATAAGTGCCATGAGAAAGAGGTGGTTTAATTCAATAAACAATCCACACACTCAAACCCATAGATTAAACTCCTACAATCGTAAGAATTTTTCATTCAATTGCTCATTCTCAACAATTTCCACCAAGAATCAAGAACACAAATTTGCAAATTCTCCATCAAAAACACATTCCAGCCCAAAGAAAACAGCAAATCAATCATCTCCTAGCAAACCCCAAGGCTAAAATCGAGCTAGATGCATAACACTTAAACACCCATGAAGTTTCAATTCAAGAACAAATTCACAAAATCTTTGGTGAAATACCTTGGGGGTGAGTGCACAAGTGAGAATGATGATGGAGCACGAAAATTCGAGTTCACAGCACTTTGAATCGCAGAATTTGAGTAACTAGAGTGAAAGTTATAGCAAAAAGAAGAAAAATCGAGAGAGTAAAGGAAGAAGGAGGCGCGATAGACTTAGCCGGAGAAGAAGGGTTTTATCGCGTCGGGTCAAGTCAGACGGGCCTGGGCTGGATAAAAATGGGCATGAAAATTGTTGACCCGTGTTGACTTTTTCATACCGATCCGTTTTGGATCAGCACAAACAGTGCGGTACGAGCGCTTTTCTTCCCATCGTTCGATCCTCGATCGGCATAGATTGCGCGGTACGAACGTTTTGCTCTATACCGACCCATCAGAGATCGCACTAATCAAGCGGTACGAGAGTGTTTCTTAGTACCGATCCATTCTGAGTCGGTACAAGTCGCCCGGCACTAATCCCTCGGCTAAAAACTCGTCCGCAGAGAAATTGTCTCGGCTAAAAATTTGCATGAGTGAAAATTGTGTCGGCTGGAATTTGCTCGGGGAAGATTTTATGCCTTGCACTGTTCGGTTCTCGGTCGGTACTAACCATCCGGCACAAAACTTCCCCTGTACGCCCTTTGTGTGTCTCCCTCACCTTCTAGCCGGCTAAAAACTGTCTCATGTGCATTCCCCGGTTGGAGGTATCTCGGTTGGAAGTTGCTTGGCAAGGATTTCTCTCTGTACCGGTCCATCCTGGTGCGGTACTAACTGAGCGGCACAAAAGTTTTTGTTGTACCGCTTGATTAGTACCGACACACTTTAACAGATCCTTTCTCTTCGATTTATGCCGATCCGTTCCTGCTCGGTGCATTCGGTCGGTACAACCTTCTGTCCCAGTACCGATCCACCATACCGACCCAGGATGGAGCGGTATGGTCCTCCGGATTTTCTGTTTTCGCAGTCTAATCCTGGCGCTCTTCAACACCGTTGATCTAAAACTTCGCAGCCCGTCAAGATCCTATCGACACTTAAACAAAACATCAAAAAGATCTAGAAAAGATAGAAAAACATAAAATGAAAAGTATATACAAGCGGTAAGCTTGGGGTGTCTCCCAAGAGCACTTTGTTTAACGTCGGTTATCCGCTTAGGCGGAAGGAACATCATTGAGAGGAAGTGAGATGCTCTCCTCAACGATTTCATTGGCATGGTACGATTTGAGTCTTTGCCCGTTTGCAACAAATTCTTGACCACCTTTGTTCATAAGCACAATGGCTCCATATGGCCTCACCTCCTTGATTTCAAACGGACCGGACCATCTAGACTTGAGCTTTCCGGGAAACAGCTTCAACCGGGAGTTGAATAATAGCACTTGGTCCCCGGCCTTGAAGTCCTTACGCATAATCTTCTTGTCATGAAAGGCCTTGGTCTTTTCTTTGTAGATCTTCGAGCTTTCATAGGCTTCTAGCCTAATCTCATCGAGCTCTTGGAGTTGAATCAAGCGCCTCTCTTGTGCCGACTTGAGATCGAAATTTAGGAGCTTCACGGCCCACATGGCCTTGTACTCAAGCTCGAGCGGTAAGTGGCATGACTTCCCATAGAGGAGGTTGAACGGTGTAGTCTCAATAGGTGTTTTGAACGCCGTCCGGTATGCCCACAATGCGTCGTCTAACTTCTTGGCCCAATCCTTCCTCGAACTCCCCACGGTTTTCTCTAGAATGGCCTTGATTTGGCGGTTTGAGACCTCCACTTGGCCGCTTGTTTGGGGGTGATATGGTGTGGCCACTTTATGCTTAACCCCGTGCTTTTTGAGTAGACTCTCGAAGACCTTGTTGATGAAGTGGCTTCCTCCATCACTAATGACGACCCTTGGTCGGACTAGCGATTGCTTCGACCCATTTAGACACGTAATCCACCGCTACCAAAATGTATTGGTTCCCGTAAGAAGAGGGGAACGGTCCCATGAAGTCAATGCCCCAAACATCAAAAATTTCAACTTCAAGAATAGGATTTCGAGGCATCTCATCTCTTATAGCAATGTTCCCCTTTCTTTGGCACGCATCACAAGTGGAGACAAAAGTGTGAGCGTCTTTAAACAAGCTAGGCCACCAAAAACCGGATTGGAGAACCTTTGTCGTCGTCTTGAATGAAGCGAAGTGACCGCCATATGACGAACCGTGACAATGGAACAAGATCCCATTAACCTCTTCTTCCGGGACACACCGTCGGTAGAGACCATCCGAGCATAACTTGTAGAGGACCGGCTCATCCCAATAGAACCGAGTGACATCATGAAAGAACTTCTTCCTCTTGTACCCTTCTAACCTCGGCGGCTCTCTTCCGCAAGCTAAGTAGTTAACCAAATCCGCGTACCAAGGCAGCTTGCCGTCTTCCAAACCACTTGCATCCTCAAGACTCTTCGCGGCCTCTTTCCCTTTTCTCAAGACACTCACCAACATAAGACTTTCTTCGGGAAGTTTGTCGTCGATTGGAACAAGGTCTTCAATTCTCAATATAGAAAAGTGGTCCGCCACTCCGTTCTCAATGCCTTTCTTGTCCACAATCTCCATGTCAAACTCTTGCAAGAGCAAAATCCACCTGAGAAGTCTCGGCTTGGTTTCTTTCTTGGCGTGTATGTACCTCAGAGCCGCGTGATCCGTGTAGACTACTATCTTCGAACCAACCACATACGAACGTAATCTCTCCATAGCAAACACCACCGCTAACAACTCCTTTTCCGTCGTCGCATACTTCGCTTGAGTATCGTCCAACGTTTTACTTGCATAGTAGATGACGTTGACCTTCTTGTCTTTCTTTTGGCCTAAGACCGCTCCAACCGCGAAGTTACTCGCGTCACACATAATCTCAAATGGTAGATCCCAATCCGGAGCTTGGACAATTGGAGCACTAACCAAGGCCTTTTTAATCTCCAAAAACGCCTCTAAGCATTCCTCATCAAGGTTAAACTCAACGTCTTTGCAAAGGAGCCTAGTGAGGGGCCTTGTGATCTTTGAAAAATCCTTGATGAAGCGACGTAGAAACCCGCGTGACCCAAGAAGCTTCAGACATCTTTCACCGTCTTTGGCGGCTCCAAACTCACCATCACCTCAATCTTGGCCTTGTCCACTTTAATACCCGTTTCCGAGTTCTTGTGTCCTAGCACGATGCCTTCCCGCACCATAAACTGGCATTTCTCCCAATTCAACACCAAGTTTGTCTCCTCGCACGTCGTAAGCACCCTACAAAGATTGGACAAACAAGAAGAAAACGAGGAGCCATAGACCGAGAAGTCGTCCATAAAGACCTCGACTATTTCCTCAATTAGATCCGAAAAGATCGACATCATGCACCTTTGAAATGTGGCTGGTGCGTTACATAGTCCAAACGGCATCCTTCGATAAGCAAAGGTGCCATAAGGACATGTAAATGTCGTCTTTTCTTGGTCGTTCGGGTGAATGGGAATTTGAAAGAATCCCGAATAACCATCTAAAAAGCAATAGAACGGGTGATTAGCAAGTCTTTCAAGCATTTGATCAATGAACGGGAGAGGGAAGTGGTCTTTCCTAGTGGCGGAGTTAAGTTTTCGGTAATCAATGCACATCCTATGACCNCCACATGAACCGGGGATACCCACGCACTATCGGAGATAGGATAGATAACCCCCGCATCTAAGAGCTTAAGAATCTCTTTCTTGACCACCTCCTTCAAATTAGGATTCAACCTACGTTGGTGTTCAATAAAAGTTATCGATTCGCTCTCTAGATGGATCTTATGTGTGCAAAGAGACGGGGAAATACCCTTAATGTCACCCAAAGAGTATCCAATTGCCTTTCTAAATTTCCTTAATTCTTTCAAGAGTGTGGCAATTTCATCTTCATTAAGCTCATCATTGACTATCACCGGGTAAGACTCATTGGGACCTAATGATATCTTCATATTTTACATGTTCTAGCATACATTTTACTTAGAGTTTTGTGTCATCTGCATGCATAATCATGGTTTTGTCTTGAATTTAGGTCTCATTTAGAGTTTAGGACATTTGCATTGGGTCCTAGTGAGTTATTGCATGTTTTGGAGTGTTTTCTAGATTTTTGGAGGCAATTTGGGGAAATTTGGAGAAATGGACCAAAGAAGGATATAAGGGTCATCCGAGATGTCTGAAAGATGCAGCTGGACAACGTCCTTCCGTTCAGATTCAGCCTCAACGATCTTCATAAAAGTTGTATAGGGATGAGTTATCTTTCTACCGGACTTTGAATCAAGCCATTTGGACCTGTGTTTTGGAAGATATGGCCGTTTTACTGGAGACGCATCCGTCTGGCCGCGAGACCAAACACCTTCACACCGACCCAACTATCAGGTGTAACCATCCGGTGCACAAAGCTCAGCACCAAACCATACACTCGGTGTGACCACTCGGTGTGAGGCCAGAACGATTTGGTACTAAGCACCGGTCCATCACACCGACCCATGCACTCGGTGTAGCACTTACCAGCCGAGCTCACCCGATGAGTCTGTAATATCGGCCCGAACGAAGGGTCTCCAATACGAGTTAGCTTCGGAGATCTTCATAGACAATCTAGATAATTGAGTTAGCTATCATCTGGAAGTGGTTTTACGTCGTTTGGAGCTGTGGTTCAAAAGATACATCAGATTTAGCAAAGACATGTCTGTCTACCGCCCAAACGAGTTCTGCCCGGAGTTGAAGCTCAGCAACTACACCGATCAGTTGCACCGACCTGTCTGGTCGGTGTGAAGCCACTCAAGACCAGATTTG
>PKMM01018227.1:0-24002 GCA_002933915.1 Eutrema heterophyllum
CCCTTGACATAACATTGACGCTAGACCCTGAATCAACGAGTGACTCTTTGAATTCAACTCCAGAGATGGAGCATGGAACTGAAAATTTTTCTGGGTCTTCCCTCTTAGTCAACTGCTTCATTGGTGGTGGTGTGCTTCTTGCCTTCATGAAGAGTGCCTTGATCTCTTCTAGAGTTTCTCTGCTGTCTTGGAAGTAACCAAGCAAAGGGTGGTTTTCCAACGCTTCTTCAAAAGACATCGTATGGGGAATCCTCCTTACCCTCTTCTCAAAAGCGAGCAACTTCTCTGCAGTAATGGGATCTTTGAGATGTCTAAGTGGTCTAGGATATGGCACCTTAGGTTTGTAGACATTCTCCTCAACAATCTTTGGTTTTTTCACAATTTCTAACTCAGTCTGCGAGGGGTGTCGACCGATACCAGGTTGGTGTCGATCGACACAAGGCTTCTGTGTCGTCTCTTCAGGTTGCTGTCGATCGACACTAGTAGTGGTGTCACTCGACACAGCCGTATCAGGCTCAAAATCACCTTCAACCTCTTCTAACTCCATGAATTTTTCTGCATTCAAACCCTTTTTCTACCACTGCAGTGACCTCTTTAACACTTCTTAAGGTGATTGCATTGACGTATTCATTCGGTGAATGAACCATCTTTCCCTTAACAGCTGCTGCAGTCTGAGCTATTTGAGTTTCCAACATCTTCTGATGAGTGTTGAGAGACTCAATTTTCCCATTCAGATCTGTATACATGGCATCCATCTTCCCATTAAAGTCTACTGTCATCTTCTGTTGTCCCTCAAGAATATGTTCCGGCATAGATTCAACTTTGCTTTCAGGAGTTTTGACTTCAGACTTGTACCCTCCTTGCTGAGCATTGTTGGTGAAGTTTTGGTTGTTGTTTTGCTGGTATTGATACCTTTGACCTTGAAACCCAGCTCCACCAATGTAGTTAACGTCTTCCACTTCATCTTTTTTGAAATTCTTGACATCAGCAGCAAAGAGGACATCCTTCTTTGTCTTTCCCATCAACAGATTGTGCATCGAATCCAGGTTAGCCTTCACCTCTGCGATTTGACTGCCATCCAAGTTAATAGCTTGCTTCTTGCGCTCCATGTCTGCATTCTTGGTACTATTGCTAGAAGCCAAGTTCTCAATAAGCACATAAGCATCGTCAGGATACCTGGTGTTGAAATTCCCATTACTCGCAGCATCTAAGACCATCTGATACCTCCAATCAATCCCTCTGAAGAAGATACCCATCAACTGAACCTTAGTGTACCCGTGATGTGGACAATCCCTCTGATATGATCTGAATCTCACCCAAGCAGCTTTGAACGCCTCAGTCGTTCCCTGAGAAAACTGGGAAATCTTGTTCCTAAGCTCCTCGGATCTTGCATCATCATAGAAATTGTTCAAGAACGCATTCTTAGTCTCTTCCCAGGTAGTCAGTGATCCAGGAGGTAACTGCTTAAGCCAATAAGCTGCATCTCCACCAAGAGAGTATGGAAAAAGCTTACAGAGGAGGTAATCGTTGGACACTCCATTGTACTTCATGCTAGTGACCAAGTCTTTAAACCTCTCAATGTGATCCATGGGGTGTTCATGAGAAAGACCATGAAAAGGGTGCTGACCCACAAGAGTGAAGTATGCAGGTTTCAGCTCAAAGTCATTCCTCTGAAAAGCAGGAGGGCGAATCGCTGATCGATTGACATAGAACTGATCATGCCTGTTGTACTCACCAATTGTCCTACCGCGATCAACCACAGCATTCCCAACATTCACAATAGCTGGAGGGACAATGATGTTTCCATCTCCATCAAGTCGTTTCCCCCTCTCATTGCACAAATGACCCTCTCGGTCTATGAAAGCTCCAGCATCATCACGAACCAAAACCACTGGATTATTCATCTCTGCTGGCTTCTTTGTTTTCCTTTTTGTGCGTTCCAAATTTGGTAGCTCCTTGTTGGAAAGATTAACTAGCTGAGTGCTCTTGTTCCTCCTGGTTTCGCGAGTAGGCATACACCTGAAACACAAAAGACAAAGCACGTAAGTGACAAAAATAAGAAAAAGAGTAAAATAAAACGATGAGTATTGACCGACACTGGGTGGTGTCGCTCGACACTATCGAACTTAGTCGAAATTCTTGACTAAAATCTAATGGCGAATTAAGAGTCCCCGGCAACGGTGCCAAATTTTGATAAGCTCAAAATGTAATACCCTAAAGTACTAACAGCTTTGTCGATTGTAGTATTTAGAGGTCGAATCCACAGAGACTCAAGAATCACACAATAGATTTTAAAGGTTCAAATTAAACTAAGTGATCAATGTAATTGAAAGCAATAACGTAAAGTAAACGGTTGTAAATGCGATGGAGGAAAGATAGGTTCAGGGTATTTCTCAGGAAATCAGAGAATGCAGATAAACTATCTGGTCAGGGCTCAGGTTAAGCTCGGCTCTTGAACTCAAATCACTAAGCTATAACTAACCAACTGTCGTTACGAGAGTTATCTAAGTCTAAATCTTAGAGTTCCAAATCTCTTTGCAAATCCTAAAGACTAAACTAGCCTTAAGTCCATGCTTGATCTGTTCACAAAACGACTAAACCAAATCTCTTTGCAGATAGTTATTTTGCTCACCCTAGATTCTATTAGATTATCAATTGCACTGTCGTGCCAAATCGATTAACCTAAGATCTAAGTTCCCGGTGATCAATCTAGAATTAGCTTTAAGATCAACTTAAGGTGAAGAACTAATTCAGATTATGAATCCTAATCAACTAATTAACCTAGCATTCAATGAAATCCCTTATGAGAACCCTAAACCTAACAAGAGATCTACTCAGACATGGAGATTGAGACAATAAGCATAACTGAATAAATCTCTGATACAAATAAATAAGATGAGAGTAAACAAGGGTTTGAAATCTTCTCTCGGATGAACAGAGTTTCAGACTTGTCTCCCTCAGAAAGCTCTCTCACAGAAAACCAAAGTAAAATAATGCGTCGCCAACAAAAGTGGTTGGAAAACCTAATTATAATCCTAAAACACGTTCTGGGGCTTCTTGTAATTATTAAAGTCTTCTGGGCCAAGGTGCAATTTCATCAGACTTGTAAAAAGTCGCGATCCTTCTCTTCATGCGATGGGTATTGACCGACACCATAAGTGGTATCAATCGATACCAAGCTTCTGTGTCGACTCTTCAGGCCGGTGTCGGTCGACACCAGGACTTCAACTCGATCCTTCAGCTACATGATCCTTGCTTGGCTCCAAAATGCTCCAATATCTCCAATTCAGCTCCAAACGTACCTAAACCTGTAAATATTCGAAAAGACTCCAAAATACTAGAAAGACTCTATAAATAAGACTTATATCATGGTTAAAACGGGTAAAAACCATAATATATCACTGGGCAAAAAGAATCTTGCCAATTAGAAATACATGAACAATGGATGGAATGATTGCACATGGTTGTGATAATGCCACCTGTGTCTTGGTCCAATCGCTCTGAAACCAAACGTAGTCAATGTATGACACCAGAGATACCGTCAATCTTAATATCAAATTTGAATAATTCAGGTTAAGACTTTACCAAGACAAACTGGGCAAGTAGGTTGTTCTATCGGGCCGGCAGCAGAAGGCTGTGTATGGTCAATAGATCCACTATACCCGGAGGTGTGACAGGGATCAATCTCTAGATTCTGACTCGGATTTTGTCATCTGATATATCACAATCACCCACATGTTTTGAATATTAAACATTCCATGTTAGGATAAGGAAAATAAGTATTTTGGATCTCCGCCGGGTCCTGGGATAATCTCGTATATTGTTTCGTCTTCATTATTTTTTCAAAAAAATATTTCTGGTGGGGGTGATTAATACTGAAGTGCATATACTGACACATAAGTTTTTTCTCCCCACGATATCTAATAGACTAATACTGTTAAAAGATAGAAAATATCAAGAGATTTGATCAAATCATATGATTATTATTTTTTTTGAATATTATTACTTTAACTATTTCACTAATTCTAAAAACAAGTACTACACATTAATAAAAGTTGATATTTTGATCAACACTTTTAACTTTTTTTTTTCTTTCTATGCATAACCTACTTTTTTTTTTAGGGTCAACTCTAGGTATATTTTATCTTAAACAACATCACCCTAAGGTTAACCGATGAAAGCCTCAGTGTCATAGCTCAACACTGCTCAAAGCTCGAATCTTTCAAGATGTCGTTCTCAGACGGTGAATTTCCTTCCCTCTTCTCTTTCACTCCCGAGGGGATAATCACTCTGATCCAGAAATGCCCGATTCAAGAGCTTTCTCTTGACCACGTATGCTCTTTCGACGACATGGGTATGGAGGCTCTGTGTTCAGCTCAGAATCTAGAGACCTTGGAGCTTGTCCAATGCCAGGAAGTGAGCGACGAGGGGTTGGTTATGGCGAGTCAGTTTCCTTCTCTCACTGTGTTGAAACTATGAAAATGTCTTGGAGTCACAGACGATGGATTGAGACCACTTGTTGGATCACACAAGCTTGACTTGCTTGTGTTCGACGATTGTCCTCAGGTTTCAAGAAGAGGTGTTCATGGTGCTGCAACGTCTGTATCTTTCAGGCAGGATTTGTCATGGATGAATTGATGAGATCGCCTTTATTCGCTACATATCTTACACTAGGCTTGGGAATTCGGGTACCCGTTCGGGTTCGGGTCGGTTCTTTCGGGTTTCGGGTACCCAAATTTTAGAAGTCTAGGACCCATTCGGATTTTTCCATTTTCGGATCGGGTTCGGTTCGGTTCCGTCCGGGTTCGGGTCGGGTTATGGGTACCCAAAATTTATCCCAATTCAAAAAAGAAACTAAAAAAATTGTTTAATTCAAATAAAATTTGGTTAAATTTGCAAAAAATATTTAATTTTGACAAATATAACTAAAGATACTCGAATATTTTGATTATTTTGGTTATTTTTGTCTAAACATAACTAATATATATTTGGTTTATAATTGTAATTTTTAGTATTTTGGATATTTTAAAACCAAAGATACATATTATTTTTAGATATATAATTGTGTTTCGTATATTTCGGGTACCCGTTCGGGTTTCGGTTCGGATACCCAAAATATTTTATAAGAGAAACCATTCGGGTATTTATAACTGTTCGGTTCGGTTCGATACCTTCTAATTCGGTTCGGGTCCGGTTTTTTGGTTCCGGGTATTTTGCAGCTTTTGCATTCTTAAAATCTTTATAGGCTTGGGAAGTGAGTAACTAATGTGATTGTATCGACTCACCATGTTATGACTCCAAAAGTTTCAATACTGTTGATTCCGGTCAAATTATTTATCAAACACAACTCCTAGTGTCATAACTAGGATTGGCTTGATCAAATGCACCTAGAGATTGATCGCAATTCTGTCACAAGGGATTGGAGCTTGGTGCTAAAATCTCGATCATGCGATTCATATTTTTAAGATATTGTTCAATTAAATAACCTAAATCATTAAGATCCATAATATTGAGATGAAACATCCCCATGTTTCCGACCAAACATTGGAACATGACTTCAGTCATCTCCAGCTCCCTATTGTCCTTCCTTTGTCTCTTCAAATGCTCTGACGCTTTGGCGATCCTTTGTTTGAAAAAGGTCTCTTGGTCCACCATTTTCTTGTGTTGGTCCATTCGATGACATAATGTTATCTAAGCCAAATTATGGAGTTGGAGTTACTGCTAGACCAAGTTATGGAAATGGAACAACTGCTGTTAAGCCAAGTTATCAAAGAGAGGAGAAGCCTAATATCTTTCAATGTGAGGGAAAGCAGATCATGGCACCAAAGACAGAAGCTAAGCCATACACAGTAATGCAAGACAACAAAGGCAAAACAAAAGTTACTACATCAAGATCTCGTGATGTTAAATGTTTCAAGTGTCACGGAAGAGGCCATTATGCCAATTAATACTCAAACAAGAAGGTTTATGATCCTTTTAGACAATGGAGACATGGGAATCCGAGGATGAAGAGATGGATCATGATTCTTTGACAGAATATGAAGAGTTGCCAGCTCGAGGTGAATTGTTAGTAACCAGAAGATCTTTAAGCTTGCAAACCAAGGCTGAAGAGCAAGAGCAGAGGGAGAACTTGTTCCATACAAGGTGTCTGGTCCAGGGGAAGGTATGTAGTCTTATCATCGATGGAGGAAGCTGCACTAACGTAGCAAGTGAGACGATGGTTAAGAAGCTTGGACTGAGTGTGAGAAATTAAGCATCCAAGACCTTATAAACTTCAGTGGCTTAATGAAGATGGTGAGATGAAAGTGAGCAGTCAGGTGTTGGTCCCTATCTCCATTGGCAAATATGAAGATGAGATACTGTGTGATGTGCTCCTAATGGAGGCTGGACACATTCTGCTTGGAAGACCTTGGCAATCTGATCGAAAGGTGATACATGATGGCTTCACCAATCGCCATTCCTGATGCAGTCTCGAAAATACGGTTCACATCCATGACTCATCATCAACAAATGGTTATATGCAAATCAAGCCTAAAATTCAAAGGAGTTTTTAGAAGACAATCAAATCATGGATATATCAAGAAAGTGTCTAGATACAAAACGTCAATCTCCATTAATGTCGATTGATAAAAATCTCTCAAAATTAATTCTTGATTGATTTCTGTAATTAATTTCATTTATTTTGCATTTATGTTGATTTATTTGATCATTTGTAATTTGAGCTTAGTTCACTTCTCCATTCATTGTAAATATACACAAATTTTTGGAATATAAAAGAAAGAGTTTTCTCTTTCAAATCTTAGGCTTTGTTTTTGTTTATCTAAATTAGATGGGATTCCTTTACTTAGTAAACGTTTGAATCTATGTCCTTTATATAAGCTCACTTCTCCATTCATTGTAAATATACACAGATTTTTGGAATATAAAAGAAAGAGTTTTCTCTTTTAAAGCTTAGGCTTTGTTTTTGTTTATCTAAATTAGGTGGGATTCCTTTACTTAGTAAACGTTTGAATCTATGTCCTTTGTGTGCGATTCACTAAGGTCTAGATTTGTGATCTCATCATAAGGGCTTTCACACCTTTGAGTGGCGATCTTCGATCCACCATCAAATCCATCAATCGATCCAACGAGAGAGAGCGACCGCCAGCTCGTTCGATCTCATATCTATCTCCCCATCCACCCATTGAACAACAAGAGAGAGCGATCGCCAGCTTGTTGCTTCCCATCAATCTATTCTTTTAACCCTTGGCCTCAATCTTATATCAATTCCTTTGAGTTCAAAGGTAGAAAAACCATTATGGTTCCCATGACGCCAAAGGAAGTTCATCAAGATCAATTGAGTCTTAAGCACAAGGAAACCCCTACGGTGAAACAATCAAACTTCTTTGCAAAGGCTGGTGAGGTTAAGAAAGCTTTAGTTTCTAAACAACCATTACTTTTGTTTGTTTTTAAAGAAGCTCTCAAAAGCTTAACTAATCTTGCACTCTAGCTGCACCACTCACTGAACTAATCAAGGACGTTGGTTTTAGATGGGGAGAAGCACAAGAAGAGGCATTACAGGCCTTGAAAAAGAAGCTCACAAACACACCTCTTTTATCTTTGCCTAATTTTCTTAAAACATTTGAAATTGAGTGCGATGCTTCTGGTGTAGGAATTGGAACTGTCTTGATGCAGGATAAGAAGCCTATTGCATTTTTCAGTGAGAAGCTTGGAGGAGCCACTCTAAACTATCCGACGTATGACAAGGAACTTATATGCCTTAGTACGAGCATTGCAAACATGACATCTACTACCTGTGGCCGAAGGAGTTTGTCATACACATGTATAATGATACAAAGACTTAACCTTTCATGATTGATACAAGTTGGCAATTCTGTCACAAGGGATTGCTTTGACCCTCAGAATCAAGTTGGCAATATGGTCAAGTTCAATGTTCAACACAGGAAGCAGCAACCTTAGGAAAGACGTCTCAAACTTAAACTCATCTAGTAACATTCAATTTTTTGGATTTTAAACCATCTAGTAACATTAGTTTTATGCCATTTCAGAATCTATGAAAGTAAAAACACATTACATTTTTCAGAATCTGATTTCCTAATCCTGTTCTACCTTACCCAGCGAAAAAACTATGTTAAGCAATAATTTTGATTTAGAAGAAGCAAGAAGCACTAATGAGCATTAACTTTCCATTTAGTATTAGTTTGGATTCCCTTCGATATACCATGCTCAACGACCGGACCTGGTAACTGAAATATCAGTCCAATGCCACTTGGACGTGAAATAAAAAACCTGGTTTTGAGGTACAAGGATCCCATCAAGATTTCAAGATCAAGAGAAACTAAACTGGACTAAAAATACCAAACCACAAGGGCTTTCTGTATGTTCAATATATGTATACATCAAAATATAAGCAAAAGAAATTCAAGAATCACACGCTGCACAAAACCAATACTAATTCTGTAACATATCAGGTTAGAAAGAGTAAAAAATGTTTTCCGGCCAAATGGGGAAAGCTCAATCACCGGAAGTACTCTTAAATCTGCAGAATCAAGAGAGCAAGAAATCGTAATGCCATGAGAAGAAAGGTGGACACATATCTCTTGAGACCGCTGTTCGTTGGTAGTACAGACGGGAGTGAACATTCCTGACCATTGAAGAACACTTTGGTCGGAAACCCATCTCCAAAACCAACTTTGATTCCAGGAGTCAATTTCTTGGTGAAGGAGAGAACCGACTGTTGTTTACCGGGTACCCGAAAGTCCTTGCTCGGGTTTTTCCCATCCGTCTCTGCAACGAGATAGTTTAGTCCAGGAAGCCCTTCCATTAAAACAGTGTTGTTCTTTCCATTGACAGCAACCGTAGTTCCATTAAAGGAGTACGCTTTCTCAAAACCCGGTGCAGCATTTTTCATTTCAACCGCGGCAAACCAATCCGCGAAGTTGGTTTCTCCCCAGTTGAAGATTGTGATCCGAGCAGACCATCCACCTCGGTAGTCTCTGGCTAGATGCCAATTGATGCTGACTCCACAGTTATCTCAACAAGGCAATGGGTCTGGAATTCGCCGGTGTTTTAAGTCTGCCCACGATGTGGCAAGCTTGGTTCGGTTCTCGAAAGGAATAAGAAGAGCCTGAGGCGGAAGAAAAAGAGCTGGAGAAGTCGTGCTGCACATGCGAGCCACATTTGTAATCCGGGTTAAAGTTACCTCTAATCTGCCAGCTCTGAGAAGGCGTAATAGCGGAGATGTTGAGATCAGGAGGCATCTTGTACACCTCCATTTGGAAAACTGATTTCGACTTGGCTGGGTCCATCGACGGTGAAAGGATCATTCCGTTTCTGCAGTAAAATGGTTTAAGTCCAAGAGCGGAGTCGTTGTACTTAGTCAAAGGGAGGTCTATGATGTAGGAAATGTAATTTCGTATATTGAATGAGTTGATACACAAGAGAAATATATACAAGAGAAGAGAAGCTTCTAGAATAAACTAATTACAGCACATTCCTAAAACAGAGAGCAATCAAATATTTGAGACATCAATGATAATGAAGATCGTATCTCTAACATGCCCCCTCAAGATGGAGGGGGTGAAGCCACTCCAATCTTGTCTCTTAATGCGATGAATCGTGCACGAGATAGAGGCTTTGTCAACGCATCAGCTAATTGATCTTTGGTGTTGACATGAGAGACCCGAAGGGCACCTTCTTGAATGTGACCACGAACGAAGTGATAATCAAGGGCAATGTGTTTCATTCGTGAGTGGAATACGGGATTCGCACAAAGAAATGTGGCGCCTACGTTGTCACAATACACAACCGGTGGTGTTGGGAGTGAAATCCCGAGCTCAGTGAGAAGATTACAGATCCAACTTAGTTCAGCGACGGTATTCGCGACGGCTCGGTACTCCGCTTCTGTCGACGATCGAGCTACTTCTTTCTGTTTCTTGGCTGTCCAAGATATAGGATGACTGCCAAGATAGATTATGTATGCGTTGGTGGAGACATAATCATCCGAGTCACCGGCCCAGTCTGCATCCGAGTAGGCATGCAGAGACAGTTTGTTCTTTGTCGAGAAGTAGATTCCGTGTGTTGGAGTCCCAACTAGATACCGTAGTATTCGCTTGGCTGCTTGTAAGTGGTCTTCTGTTGGTCGATGCATAAATTGCGAGAGACAATTTACCGCGTAGGCAATATCAAGTCTCGTAAATGCAAGATATTGCAGGCTTCCAACAAGCTGTCGATACGCGGTAGGATCCGAGAGAGAGGTACCTGACAACAACGTTAGCTTTGGAGATGAAGCCATTGGAGTTGTCACTGGTTTGGCATTTGTCATGTTGTAGCGGTGTAGGAGATCCATAATGTATTTTCGTTGTGAAAGATGAAGACCGTCGGATGTTCTATGCGCTTCAAGTCCGAGGAAGTAGTTGAGATCCTCATCGTCTTTCACAGAGAACCTATCATCTAGGAGTTTGAGAATCCGTTGAATTCCTTGTGTGCTATTTCCGGTGACAAGGATATCATCAACATAGACCAGGAGATAGACAAAGGCATTACCAATCTGAAGTACGAACAGAGATGTGTCAGCGAGCGAGTTTTTGAATCCCAGGCTGAGAAGAAACGTTTTGAGTTCCATGTACCACGCTCGTGGTGCTTGCTTCAGTCCGTATATGGCTTTGTGGAGGCGACAAACATGTGACGGGTGGTCAGAATCAATAAAGCCTGGCGGTTTCTCCATGTAGACTTCTTCCGTCAAAGTTCCTTGTAGAAAAGCGTTGTTTACGTCTAATTGCTTAATTGGCCAAGAATTAGTGACTGCGATGTCGAGAATCAGACGAATGGTGGTGGACTTGATGACTGGGCTGAATGTATCGGTGTAGTCTTGTCCATATTGTTGATTGTAACCTTTGGCTACGAGACGTGCTTTGCATCTATGATGAGAGCCATTAGATAGAAATTTGTTCTTGAATAACCACTTACAGCCAATAACGTTGAAATGTGGTTGGCGTGGAACCAACTCGAGTGTTTGATTTCGAGCAAAGGCTGTGAGTTCTTCGGACATGGCTCCTCTCCATATCTTATCTTTGAGAGCTTGAGTCACTGTTTGGGGTTCGGCGGGAATGGATATTGAAAGGGCGGCAGAGTGGTTGTATTTGGGGTTAGGTTTGGTGATTTGATTTTTGCGACGAGTGGTCATGGGGTGGTGATTTTCAGGTTGAGGATTGTCGGCGATGGAGTTGTTTGCGGAGGTTGTCGGGTTGAGAGAAGGAGATGGTGGTAACGTGTTTTGATTATGGGTTTGTGTGTGGGCTTGTTGTGGTGTTTGGGATTGGGGTTCATGTGTAACTGGGCCTGGTGTAGTATTTGTTTCTTGGTGGGCTGAAGTTGGGCCTGTTAAATTAGGGCTTGTTTGAGGCAATGTTGAGTTTGTCGAGACATGAGACTCACGAACAGAAGATGAAGACGCCGTTGTTGAATTTGACGGTGACGATGGTGAATGCTCCGGCTGGTGAAGGATTGAGCTTGTGGGTCCGGTCGGCGGTGGCAATACGAGTGGCGAAGGTGGCGGATTGGCTTGTGACGGTGGATTTGGCGGAGCAATTGGGAGCGTTGTGACTTGTGGTGCGTTCTGTTGCGTTGCTTGGGAATTGGTAGTTGATGTCGCATGTGGTGATGAATTGCTGAACGAGAAAGTATTCTCATCAAACTTCACATGTCTGGATACATAGATGCGGCCAGAGCTTGGTTGGAGACACAAATAGGCACTTTGTGTCGGAGAGTATCCGATGAAAACGCAGGGAGTGGAACGATCTTCTAGTTTGTTGCTGGTGTACGGTCGTAACCAAGGAAAGCAGAGACAGCCATAGACGCGGAGCTTCGAGTAGTTTGGAGCATCACCAAATAATTTTTGAAATGGTGACTCCATGGCAATGATAGGCGTTGGAAGTCGGTTTATGAGGTAGACGGCTGTCGTGAAAGCATAAGGCCAGTAAGATTTCGGCATCCCAGCGTGAGTGAGCAGTGTTAAGCCTGTCTCCACAACATGACGGTGTTTTCGCTATGAGATTCCATTGTGCTCCGGTGTGTGAGGTGGTGAAGTGAGATGTGATATTCCTGTTCCCGAGAGGAATGATCGGAGAGCAACAAACTCTCCTCCATTGTCAGAGTAGAGCGTTCCAATTTTGTTGTTGAACCGGTTCTCGACGAGAGCTTTGAAGGCAATGAATGTATCATGAACATGCGACTTCAGCTTGAGAGGATAAAGCCAGGTGTATCTGCTGTAGTGATCAACAAGTACGAGGTAGTACTTGTAGTTGTCAACAGATACAATTGGGGAGCTCCATAAGTCGGTGAATATATATTCCAGTGGACCAGTGGAGACAATAGAGGTTTGTGAAAATGGTAATTTGTGAGTTTTATTGATGGCACAATCTGAACACAGAGAGTGTAAGGTTACATATTGCGAGCATGGTAAAGAGAAATTGGAAACAACGCTTTTGAGAATGGTAGTTGATGGGGGACCGAGGCGGTGATGCCAATCAGTCATAGATAGTTTTGGTGTGGTGGAAGCAAAGAATGAGTTTAGGGTGGTTGGAGAGGCAGGCCACTCGTAGAGCTCATCCTTGGTCTTGCCTTGGATTAATGGGACCCCCGAGCTCAAATCCTTCACCTGAAAGTGTGCAGGGAAGAATTCAACAGAGACTTTATTAGCATTACATAGGCGATAGACCGATATGAGATTCTTCCGAATATTAGGGACGCAAAGAACACTATTGAGTGATAAATTGCGAGATTTAGAGGGCAGAGATAGGGAACCAGTGTGTGTTATGGGAATACCGGAGCCATCACCAATGAGAACCGCATCATTTCCATTGTAGGGCTGATGCATTGCCAAGTTGTTGAGATCGCTGGTCATATGATGAGTGGCACCGCTGTCCATCAGCCACGCATTTGATGGATTTGGTGATGCAACAGCAAGGTTAGCACGCGGCTGCCACGGACGAAATGGGGAAGGCAGCAGGCTGTTCTGTGCTCCTGAGTGATGTTGCGATAGCTGCGGACACCTCTTGGCACTATGACCAAACACACTACACAGTTGACAACGACCTTGATATCCTTTCGCTGTTCGATTGTCATGCCTTTGTTGTTGATATTGTTGTTGATTGTTTTGATTCCAAGTTTGGCGCTGGTTCTGTTTGGCGTGAAACTGGCGAGGGCGAGCAACAGCCATGTTGGCAGAGGCAGGTACAACGGCTGAGGCAGAGGAGACGGCAATCAACAGCTTCGCTTCTTTGGTGAGTAACTTCTCATGAATTTCGGTGATGGATGGAGAGACTTCGCGGCCTTCAATTTGCTCAACAACGGATTTGTACTCTTCAGGGAGGCCTTCGAGAATGTACTCGATCTGATCCTCATGGTCAATAGGCTTGCCAAGAAGAGTGAGTTGATCGAAACGTGTCGTTAGTCCCTGAAGGTACTCATCAATGGATTTGTCTCCTTTTGAGTATTGCTTTAACTGATGTTTGAGTTGTTGGGCGTGACCTCTGCTTGGGTTGGCATAAGTTGATGCAATGGTTTTCCACATCTCTCCTGCGGTTTTTGATTTGCAGACAAGAGCTTGAATGGATGGAGAAATGGTGCCAATAAGAGCGCTGTAAATCAGCTTATCTTGTCGCTTCCATTTAGTGTAAGCTGGATTATGAGTTGTTTGGCCATTGATGGTGACAGATTCTGACGGCGGCTGCAGAGATCCATCAACGTAACCGACGAGCTCATACCCATCGAGCAGAGCGTGCACTTGAAGGTTCCATGTCATGTAGTTGACAGAGGTGAGTTTTGTGATGTTTGACATGTTGATGTTGAGAACAGATTGAGTTGCATCAACAGCTTCAGCAATGTCGGCCATGATTAGTGAAGAGAGAAGAGAAGATACAGAAGAGGAGAGCAGAAGCGAGAGAGAAGTTGAGAAGAGAGACGGCTGAGGAGAGGGGAAAAAAAAAATTTAGGGTATCGTATTAATGCTCTGATACCATGTAGGAAATGTAATTTCGTATATTGAATGAGTTGATACACAAGAGGAATATATACAAGAGAAGAGAAGCTTCTAGAATAAACTAATTACAGCACATTCCTAAAAACAGAGAGCAATCAAATATTTGAGACATCAATGATAATGAAGATCGTATCTCTAACATATGATATGTGGCCTTCTGGCACAGCTCATGACATCGGAGAAGTCAGTACGTTGATAGTATTTTCCTTGCGGGCCATTGATGCATTCCGATGGATCTACAATACTCGGTAAGCTCCTAATGTTTTGAAGATGAACTCATCTTTCATCCATGCAAAACTTAGATCCCAATTGTCAAGCTTACCAAGCGGATTATGATTCTCGATCGTGACCTGCGCCCAGTAACTCGAACTATATGCTTTAGTCACATCGTACATGATGGTCAGATCTCCTTGCCTAGGAAGGTACTTTTCACCAATGGGGACCGTTTTATTTCTCGGACCCGGCGTGCAGCATACTTGCAGAACATTTGTACCTGAACAAAACAATAGAGAAGGATTCGAAATGTCAGTAAAACACGAATTATACTCACAGAAGCAATCTCCAATGCATTTCAAGCCACAAGACAAACAAGATTCCAACCCAAAATGCAAACTCAAGTACTCAACTGTTACTACAAGTTTTCAAAAGACAGAACAGCTTAGATTCCTAATGTTTAATCAGAAACTCTCCTAAGCAACTTAAGATATAACCTGATTTGCTATTGAAGACTAATTCAAACTTTCAAATGTACAAGAAATCTACAAAAGCAATAGACTTTTTCAACCACTGATTAATACCAAATATATAGAACTAATCAATGTGATCGTTTCTCGTTTTTTTTTTTTTTTTTTTTTTTTAACACTTTCTAGTGCTTTCATAATGAGATTAACAATCCAAGATCACGCAACATTCAAAATCAACAACTCATAAGAAAATCTCGAAAAATCAAACGAAAAAAAAAAGCAAAACAAAATCAAATTCCATTTACATATCAAGATTTAAAAAGTCATAAAAATTCAGATAATTTGTTTACCTTGTTGAGTGGGTAAGGGACATATCCATCCATCATTAACAAGAGTGATGTTCTTCGGAAGCGGAACATTCGGCGGAGCAACTCCAAACTGAGTACCAACGAGCTCGACGCGTGCTTGCATCTGAGTGATGTCACCCGCCGTCATAATCGCCGACTTCAAATCCGCCGCCGGATACCCGACGAAGGTTGTCCCGTTCTCAACGCTAACCGGGAGGCTAGAACCGTCGCCGAGAACAGCGTTGGTGGCCGAGACAAGAATCTCGCGGTGAGCGAATCCGACGAAGACGCGCCACGACTTAAGCTCGTGAGCACCGTGATGACCGACTCGAACCGGTACGGCTAGTTCGTAGTGTCGTTCGGTTTGATCTTGGATCCGGTCGAGTAAGTGTACGAGACGAACACGCCGTTGCAGCGATTGGCGTCTGGAGAGATTGGTGGAGGAACGTTGGGCTGAGACGACGTTAGTGAAACCGCCGTGAAGAGAGACAGCAATAGGATCCATGGAACGAGTTTCGGAGTTAAACCCATGACAATCATAATTCTCTCTACTCACAAAAACCTCTCTTTTTTTTATGAAAAAGGTGGAAAAATCGGAGCTTTTTTTTATTTGAAGAGAGGAAGCGACGGCGTTAAGCAAGAGAACAGATAAGTAGACGCTGTGTAATGAAATTATGTGCGCGTTTTTGGTCGCATTTTAGAATTATTAGTTTTTTTAGTGTTTTTCTCGTTGAAGTAAACAAAGGTCACGAAATTATGAAAGAGACTTTTTTGGAAATTACAGGATGAACCATTTATTTCTATAAATCAAAAGTGCAACCCCAGCTTATATCGGCGGAGTAAACATGTATATATGTATATGTTTATCTCCGCGTCAACTCAAATTATTTGATAATATCGAACATAGTAGTTTACTTTAGAGAATATTTGTTTTGTTATTTTGTATAAGAGCTTCTCACATTCTCATAGAAAAATTAATTAATTATACTCCATACACTAACTTTAGTCAAAAGGAATTCAAAATCACTACTACCCATTAACTCATTAGTAGTTTAGGTACTATCATGAAACATTAATACTCCTATTTCTAAACTCATTATATAACAACACATGAAAAAAAAAAGATTTTCTTAATTCCCGTGCTTTTAGGGAAAATCCCTTATAAAAAAAACCAGAGGGAGTACTATTTATCTGATCAGTTTTAATGATTATAAGAGTGTTTTATGGAATCTTTGGATGGAATGAGAGTGTATAATATTTGAGAGATTCTGTGGAGACTCATTTTAAAAAAGGAAAACTTGTTTTTTTTTATAGTGTTTATGGAAATATGAGAATGAAAAAATTGATTCAGTATTAATGTGAAAATGACTGATTTGATATTCTTTGAAGGGTGTAGTTTGTCTATCAAAAAGATAAGAGCTTGAAACATAGAAGATGATGGATGTCAAAGAAGAATGTTCATTAGAAACTTGTAAAGATGTTGTTACCAATGTTAGGAGCAAAAATGCGACCATAAAGAACACTAGATGTGCATCCCTCTTCGGGTAGAATTTAAAATATACATGTGAGAGATTGCTGTTTATGTGTGTATTCAGCAAATATGTCACCGCCGTCTGTCATCCTAAGCACAAGAACGATAAGAAGGTTAATTATTTTATTATATAACATTTTAATAAAATACCGAGCAACTACTTGTGTGGCTTATCCACGCCTCTTGCATCGGCTTCAGTGAGTTTATCGTTTCGCCGACGAGCTTATCGGCGACCTTTTCTTGTCATTTTTGAGCTACCATGATCTTCCTTCCATACTTTTTGATAGAACGAATGGAATCATTGCATGACATGAGGCCGCCCATTATCATGTTGACTCTTCTTCTGGCCGGCGGGGGCGTGCCTAGTCTATCATGGACATCGCGGTCTCGCTTAGGCTGCTCGGCATTCTGGGCAGTACGCCAAAACATTTCTCACGAAGTAGATAGCGATGGTAGGCCATACTTTGGAATCGTATTAGGTCCAACCTTGGATTTAATAAGAAGGAGAGAAGAGGAAGAAGAAGAAGTAAGAATGGAGAGGACGAAAGAGGCGAAGAGGCGGATGATGAGTCACCACCACCAGAAAGAAATGATCAAGCAAGAATGCCCGTAAGGCCGTATCAAGAGAGAGTACCGGCCAGAAGAGGAAACATGAGTCACATGGGTGGGTTAGAATCTAGGTTTGTTCCAGCTTTCTCAATGATGGTCACCGGCGAGATCTTGCACTACAAAGAAGATTGAAAACATATTAATATGTCTAAGTTAAGCTGTATTAATGGATTAGCATCAGCCTCTTCGCCTCTTTCTTCACTCTCCATTCTTACTTCTTCTTCTTCCTCTTCTCTCCTTATTAGATTCAAGGTTGGACCTAATACGATTCCAAAGTATGGCCTGCCATCGCTATCTATTTCGTGAGCAATTGTGACATCCCCACCATCTCCTCCAATTAAACTCAACCCACTACACACCCTAAAAGCACATTTAAGAACATGCTCCAACCCACAACACACCCTACCATCATCTTTAAGAACATGTCCCACACAATCACTCTACCCACTACCTCCATCACCAATTCTACTTCACCAAACCCACCTCACAACTCTATAAAACCCAAGAAGAAGAGAGAAGAAAATCACAAATAAGAAGAAGAAGAGAGCGAGAGAGAAGGAGAAGCAAGCTTTCGAGAGAGTGGAGAGCTCACCGCCATCCACCGCTGTCCACCGCTCTTCACCGCTGTCAGCCACCACGCGGTGAACCTCCGTCGCTAAACTCGCCGTCGTTTACCCAGAAGATTGGAATTATTGTTGAACCAGATTTTCATTTCCGCTAGTACAAAACCGATGAAATCAGACCCAAATTACTAAGGTGAGGACTAGTTTGTGGATTCCTAAGATGCATTAGTTGAACTAGGATTATGTGTGTGCTTGATATAGGGATTAGATATAATTGGTGTTTGATGTTAATTGCAAAAATGAATAATTGTGAAACTTGATGTAATGGTTATGAAATATCCAATGGTTAGGTGTGTTAGTATTCATTATTTGAACCGCTGTAGACAAGGTTGCAACCGTTGTTTATAGTATTGTTTAACGGCCTACAACGAGGGACTGAATATTGTGAAGTTGTAGTCATCGATAAAGGGCTGACGGGCCATAGTCAAACCCTGAAGTGGGCGGTGGCACCATGATTATTTGTCAAGCCTAGAATGGGTCGAGGCAGAGAATGAGTACCTTGGACAAGAGGATCGTCCTTGGGAATGTGAAGTAGACTTGTTAGGTTGTATGTTGTGAAATGAATGATTGCAATTAGGGATATTTGAACCATGTTATATAGTAATACTAGTCATGTTGTGTAGGATGTTTGTGTGTGTCTAGTGTCTATATTTTGTATACTCGTTTTGCTATTTCATATGATGTGTCTAAGAATCTTGTGTGCTTAAAAAAGCATACCTTCGCTGAGTATTTCCCAAAATACTCACCCCTCTCTTCTTCTTCAGGTGAGACCAAAGAGTAGGACTTGTGGCGGTCGTTATGGCGCTTCTTTTATTTTTATTTATCTTTCAATAAAGATTTGCTTCTTCTCTTCCGATTTAAAAGTTGTTTTATTTGCTAAGACGTTTCAAGTTCCTGTTTGATTTTTAATAAATAACTTTTAGACATTAATTAAGTATTTAATGAGTTCGTTATTATTTCAAAAAGCTGTTAAGTGAGTGAAATTCAAGTTAGGTTAAATTTTACGTGATTAGGTAGTCTCAATTTGATATCAGAGCGTAAGGTTTGCCAAACCGATTTCGACCCGAAAGGTGTTTTCAAAAAAAAAAAACAAAAAAATTTATAGCTGTTTTCAAATGTTTTGAAATTTTATTTTCTAGTATTTTTTGTTGTTATTCTATTTCGGGGGTTAGAATGTGGGACAACAACGACCTTAGCTCGAGTTATTTTTCTTTGGTTCTCCAAGGTTAAAGATCTGATTCGAGCTTTCTTTTTCAGAATGGGAAGACCTCTGCACAATGGAAACGGGAACCAGATCAGGAATGCAGATGAACCAATGTAGGAAGTACCAGCTGTCGTGCATGAGAATGTTGCTGTAGAAGGTCAAAGGGCAGCAGGTATGACTCATGCAGTGGATCCAACATCCATAGGTGCAGCTGTGAGTGCGGCCGTGTTGCAGGGAATTCAACAGCTGCTTGGACCACTGTTAGAGCGTATCCCAGTGGCTGGAATAGCTCCGGGAGTGGCTCTAGGTGTAGCCGCAGGTCAGCCACCAGTGCAAGAGAATGGCATGCTAGATTTGCCACCTCCACCTCCGATGCAGATGCCACCACCAGTGCATGGGTACCAACCGCAAATGCCCACCTACCACGAGATATTGAAGCTTATGAGGGAATTTGGTATGGAGACTTACAGTGGTGGAACTGACCCAGTGAAAGCAGACCGTTGGAGGAAGTTGTTGGAACGCAACTTTGGGTCGATCAGATGCCCCGTCGGGTACAAGGTTGAGTTGGCAATTCAGTACCTGAGAGATGAGGCTTATGAATGGTGGAAAGGAGTGACTTCGGGATTACCAGCAGGATACATGATGCATTGGGATAACTTCACGTATGAGTTCAACCGAAAGTATTTTCCTCAAGAGGTTGAGGACAGACTAGAGGCGGAGTTTCTAAAGCTTGAGCAAGGGAATCGCAATGTGAGAGAGACTACGCCCAAGAGTTCAATCGTCTTAAGAGGTTTGCTGGGAGAGAAATGCATGAACAACGTCTTGTTAAAAAGTTCATGGGTGGATTGAAAGTGGACATCCGTAACCGTTGCCAGCTGCTGAGCTATGCATCGGTGATTGACCTAGTCGAGAAAGCGGCACTAATGGAGAAAGGAATTGAGGATGAGGTGAGGTTTGTAAGAGATGTTCAGTCTAGGGCAACCAGACTAGTGGACGCTCCGCGGCAGTTCCAGGATAATCGAGGTGCCATTCATGGGACAGACTTCCGGTTTGTAGTAAATGCGGGAGATCCCATACTGGGCCTTGTGGCATCGATAACCGGGTGTGTTTTGGTTGCGGACAAGTCGGGCACACGAAACCATTTTGCCCTCGTGCGAGGATTGTTTGCAACCAGTGCGGACGTCTTGGTCACTTTGTAAAGGACTGCAAGGTAAGAGCTGCAGGACAATAAGGGAGCCTGAATAGGGACCAGCTGCCACCGCCACCGAAGCGACCCGCGAGTGTATGTTGCAGAAGTCGAGAACCCTGCTGGAGACGAATACAAAAGATTATGATTACACGACAGTGGACGGCGAGGATGCATAACCGATCGCTGGTAAGTCATTTTCAAGCCTTTGTCAATTGGAGTTACTCAAATAAATGCTTATTTATTTTCTGCAAGTCCTTGTTGGTGTCGAGTCGCTTAAAGATAGAAAACCGTGTACACTAACCAAAACAGGGTTTTTGCTACTGATTGTTGCTACTGATACTGCAGTCGCTACATTTCCCGACTGTTTTGCTACTGATTACCGACTGCTTGACGAACATTTCTAAACAGTCGTAAAACAGTCGGTATTTAGCGACGTAATAACTCGGTCGTTAAATAGTAGGAAATTTACGACTGTATAGTGACTAAATTGAAGTCAAAAATGTAGTCGGTAATCAGTAGCAAATATGGATAAAATTTCCCGACTAATTTGCTACTGATTAGCTACTGTAGAGGAAATGATTTCCACGTGTTTTTATAACTACTTTTAGCGACTGATTTGCTACTGTATTCGGCGGGTCGCAAATCAGTCGCTAAAAGTAGTTAAACACGTGTAAATCATTTGGTGGTTGGTGTACCTAATTTACGCTACAGGCGCTAATCAGTAGCAAATCAGTCGCTAAATGCAGTTAAACACGTGGAAATCATTTGGTGGTTGGTGTACCTAATTTCCGCTGCAGTCGCTAATCAGTAGCAAATCAGTCGGGAAATTTTCTATATATATGCCATACTCGAATTTTCTTCTCACAATTGTAGAAACACAAAGTAAAGAAAGACATTATAAACACCAACCAAAGAGAGATTAAGGTTTCTCAACTTATTTATGTCGGGAAATTACAATTATGGTAATTCTCGTGAGTGGATGTACCGTAGGTTCAATGAAGCGACGGGAAATCTCTCGGCAGAGTTCACATCGGGGGTGGATCAATTCGTGGCATTTGCAAATAGTCAGCCTCTAGCGTAGAGAAATCGGGGTATGTTTCACTGCCCTTGTCTTGTTTGCGAGAATGAGAAATTTATCCCGGGTACAAGAGTTTTGAGACATCTGTATAGTAGAGGATTTATGCCAGATTATTATATCTGGTATAAACATGGTGAAGAACTCGATATGGATTTAGGAACGAGTTATGTTGATAGGACGCATATTAGTGGGAATGAAGAAGTGGGTAATGTAGTAGAAGATAGGTATGTGGATATGGTGAATGATGCGTTTCGTGTTAACGTTAGTTTTGATAAATATCATCAGGATGATATTATCAGAATGTAGAAGAACCGGTACGTAATCATTCAAAAAAATTCTACGACTTGTTGGATGGAGTGAATACTCCATTATACGATGGTTGTCGTGAAGGTCACTCGCAGTTATCCTTAGCTGCTCGAATCATGCAAAATAAGGCAGATCATAATATGAGTGAAAAGTTAGTGGATTCGATATGCGGAATCTTCAAAGATTATTTACCTGAAGGAAACCAGGCAACCGGTTCACATTACGAGGCTGACAAATTGATGCGCAATTTAGGGCTCCCATGTCATGCAATTGATGTTTGCATCAACAATTGTATGATCTTTTGGAAAGATGATGAAAAGATTGATAAGTGTCGGTTTTGTAATTCAGAAAGATGGATGCCTAACGAGCAAAACCGTAGGTCCAATGTACCATATAGTCGTATGTGGTATATGCCTATTGCTGACAGATTAAAGAGAATGTATCAGAGTGAGAAGACTGCAGCGGCAATGAGATGGCATGCCGAGCACGAAGCAAATGAGGGAGAAATGTGTCATCCGTCTGATTCTGCGGAGTGGAAAAATTTTCAAGATCAACATCCCCGGTTTGCAGAAGAACCCCGTAACGTTTATCTTGGATTGTGTACAGATGGGTTCAATCCATTTGGCATGTCAAAAAATCATTCGTTGTGGCCTGTGATCTTGACTCCGTATAATTTACCCCCTNACAATTATGAATTCTGGGCCAAATCATCCGCGAGCTAGTCTCGATATCTTCCTCCGACCTCTCATTGATGAGTTAAAAGAACTGTGGTCTACTGGAGTCGATGCATACGATGTGTATAAGAAGGAAAATTTTATTCTAAAAGCGGTGTTGTTGTGGACGATAAGCGACTTTCCGGCGTATGGCATGTTATCAGGATGGACCACCCATGGCAAATTGTCTTGTCCAATTTGCATGGCAGATACACAGTCTTTTTATCTGAAGCACGGAAGAAAGACGTGTTAGTTCGATTGTCACCGAAGATTTCTCCCTTATGATCATCCTCTAAGGAAGAATAAAAAAGACTTTTTGAAGAAGAGAGACGCTAGGAAAGACGATCCACCAGTGTCTTTGACTGGTGAGCAAATTTATTCATACCGGGTGAAACGTGTTAATCCACCAAAAACAAAGGATGTTGGTGGCAACGGTCACGATAAGAAAAAGCCTGGCTTTGGGAAAGAGCATAACTGGCACAAAGAAAGCATATTCTGGGAATTGCAGTACTGGAGGGACCTCAATCTCTGACACAATCTCGATCTGATGCATATAGAGAAGAATTTTTTTGACAACATCATGAATACTCTTATGCGTGTGAAGGGTAAATCAAAAGACACCATCCCGTCAAGATTGGATATAGAAGAATTATGTTCTCGGCCACATTTACATGTTGATGATCATGGTAGAGCCCCTTTTCCTCCCTACTCATTGGAAGACGAAGCCAGAAAAGCATTATTGGAATGTGTAAAACATTCGGTCAAATTCCCAGATGGTTATGCTTCAGACTTAGCTAGTTGTGTTGATTTGACGAATGGAAAGTTTTCTGGGATGAAGAGTCATGACTGCCATGTTTTTATGGAGCGGCTACTTCCATTTATCTGTGCAGAACTACTAGACCGGAACGTTCACACTGCGTTATCAGGTACTAATTACTTATAATTTGAGGAAAATAAATCACATAAATATGCATGTTAAAGTAATTTATATTAACCATTTCCAGTTTCAATATATAAATTGTAGGGGTTGGAGCATTTTTCCGTGACTTATGTTCGAGAACTTTGCAGAAAAGTCGCGTCCAAATTCTAAAACATAACATAGTGTTAATCCAATGCTATTTGAAAAAGATCTTTCCACCATCTTTTTTCGACGTGATGGAGCACCTACATGTACATCTCCCGGACGAAGATGAACTAGGAGGCCCCGTGCAATACAGGTGGATGTACCCTTTTGAAAGGTTTTTCAAAAAGTTGAAAGGTAAAGCAAAGAACCAAAGATATGCAGCAGGATCGATTGTTCAATCATATCTAAGGGAGGAGGTAGCTTATTTCACAGAGCACTATTTTCCCTCGATTATAGAAACGAAATCAAGGTAAATGCTATAATTATTTAAAGGTTCACATCCCATTTGATATACACCTGCTAGCTATTATAAATTGATTTTCACTACTTTGGTCAGGTTAACAAGATTCTCTGAAGGTGATGTCCCCGAATATCATTTCGATGGAGTCCCTGATATATTTACTCATGTAGGTCGACCCTCTGGCGAAATTCATGAAATCTGGCTTTCAGATAAAGACTATCGATGCGCACATGCATATGTTTTGCGAAATTGTGGTTATTTCGAGCCACTTGAGAGGTATAATTTGGAATGTCTATAACTGACAATTAAATATA
>PKMM01018227.1:31532-42323 GCA_002933915.1 Eutrema heterophyllum
TTTTTTTTTATTTGTATTTTCATGTATAATAATTTTTATATCTTCACCATATAATATGTGTCGCCATATCTCTGTTTCTATTAAAAATATTTGTATTTTCATGTATAATTATTTTTTATATCTTCACCATATAATTGATCTTCAATTTTTTTATCTTCAATGATAGTAAAAATTTATATATGTGACCATAATGTTGGAAAAAAACATGACCATGATGTAAAAGATTTTTTTTTAGAATTTTTGTTTTCAAACATGGTATAAATAACAAATAACATTGTGACATAAGTAACATATTTAATTAGTAGGGTTCTTCGTCATCTAGTTCTTCATCAAAAGACGAAAAATTACACCGAAATTGATCCGGTTGCGGGGTTGTTTGCAATATCAACATGTATATATAAGTTATACAGATCTGCTGAAATAGTCGCTAATTAGCGAGTATTAGGCGACTACTGTGCGATATGCCGAAATAGTCACCAAATAGTCGCTAATTTAGCGACTATTAGGCGACTACTGTGCGATCTGCCAAACTAGTCGCCTAATAGTCGCTAAATTAGTGACTATTAGGCGACTACTGTGCAATCTGCCGAAATAGTCGCATATTAGTCGCTAAATTAGTGACTACTTTGGCGACTATGTTCTTTGGTCGTAAAACAGCGACTCAATTACGACTAATTTTATTAGTTGCCAAATAGTCGCTAAATAGTCGTTAATTAGTCGCAACTTTTAGCGACTAATTATTTAGTCGCCATCTGTAGTCGCTAAAATGCTGTTTTCTTGTAGTGTCAATGCTTATGTTATGAGGCTGCGGGAGGAGAACTATGAAGAACCACCATTAGAAGATCAAGCCAGGACCTTATCCATCATTTCAGAGCAAGAAGAAGTCGAGTGAGATGGAGAGAATATCGATTTTTATTATTTGTTGGTTTTTTCCTTCTTTTTCTGGTTTTATTGGTTTTCCTTTTATTATTAGGATTTAGTTAATTTTTCTTTTTTTTAAGAAGAGATAAAACTCTTCCTTTTTAATTCTTTTTACTAGTTAGGATTGGTTTTACTTTTAGGCTATAAATAGCCCTTTTTGTAACTGGAAATCGACACCCTTTGCTTTTAATAAACCCTAGAAATTTCCAGACTTGTTCTTGACGATTTCTCTCACAAGTTCAAAACCCTTATGTTGTTGTCGAGTTTGTCTCCAAAACAGAAGTCTTGCAGTATCACAAGCCCCCCTCACAGCTTGTGTGGTGCCATCAATTCCCCTTTCACTCCACGCTATCCCTAGGTCCAAGGAGAGTGCTCTCGGCCAGCCTTGTTCCTTACTGTTACTTGATCGAGTTTTAAGCCTTCTCCATTCAAGGCTTATACCAAGCGGTATCAGAGCTTAGGTTTGAGAGACCAAGTAAGAAGAATCTGACATACCTGAAGCTACTGATGAACGAACAACACGAGGCACAAGCAGATCCTACATCTGCTATCCTATAGGAAATAACAGCTATGCGTGTAGAACTTGAAGCCCTTGGAAGCAGGATGGATCGTGTTGAACAACCACCGCCAAGGCGGCTTCCTATACGAAACCTTTCACTCGGAGCTGCACCAACAGCTGTAGCTTGAGAACAGCATGATCAAGATGATTCAGATCTTGAAGAAGATCAATGTGAGCCACCACCCCCACGCCAACCTAACCATGATCAACGTGATCCACCACCCCTACGCCAACCTAAACATGATCCGAAGCTAACTGCCCCTACCTTTGCAGGAAAAGTTTATCCATAAGCTTATCTTGATTGGGAACGAAGGATGGATCATCTGTTTGAATACTACAATCACACGGGTCCAAGGAAGGTGTCGTTGGCAGTAGCTCAACTCACTGATCATGCCTTGAATTGGTGGGACATAGTAGTATCTGAGAGGAGAAGGAACATGCAAAGACCTCTCGACTCTTGGACGGAGATGAAGGATCTGATGAGGAGCAGGTATGTTCCTCCACACTTCCACAGGGATATGGAGAGACGTTTTCGCCGTTTGTCCCAAGGAAACAGATCTGTAGAGGAATACTTTGAGGAATTTGAGCATTTAAGGAATCGTTTGGAGCTGGATGAATCAGAGGAGACACTCATGGCTCATTCATGGATGGCTTGCAAGAGAGGATCAACCGCAAGGTGGAAAGGCAAGTGTATCACGATCTGCAAGATCTGGTTCACCTAGCTGTGCAAGCTGAACAACATATCAAACGCAAGACCACCCTCAACAGGTCTAGAGCACAACCTAACTAGACACAAGGTTCAACTAAACCCATGGACAGAAACTCTACACCAGATGTGGAAGCTCGGTTCAAGGGAAAGGCCACTGAACCAAACAGAGACCCACGACCTGAGGCAAGTAAAAATGTCATTCCTCAACGATCCAGAGACATTGCTTGTTTCAAGTGCAAGGGAAGAGGTCATATGGCTCATGAATGCCCTAATCAGAGAGCTATGATCATCACAACAGCAGGTGATTATGAATCTCAAGATGAGACAGAGACTGAGCTGCAAGGAGAACAAGAAGAAGAAGTGGAATATCCTGACACTGGAGAACTTCTTGTTATTAGGCGAATGTTGAGTGCCATCACTGAACCAGAAGAGAGGGCTCAAAGGGAGAACATATTCCACACTCGGTGCACTGTCAAGGGAAAGATTTGCAATCTGATCATTGATGGAGGGTCGTGCACTAATGTTGCAAGTGATTACATGGTGGATAAGCTCGGTCTGGAGCGAATCAAGCATCCAAAGCCCTACAAACTTAGATGGCTTAACGACAAGATTGAGCTCAAGATCACGGACCATGTGCTTGTTCCTTTTAGCGTGGGACGATATCACGATGAGGTGAAGTGTGATATGGTTCCAATGTAGGCTAGACATCTACTCTTGGGTCGACCATGGCAATTTGACAGAGAGACTACACACCATGGCAAAACCAATTTGTATTATGTGGTGCATAATAAACGCAAGTATCAGCTTTCCCCACTCACACCAACAAAAGTACATGAGATGTATGCCAAGATGTCCAAAGAAGGAGAGAAGCGCAAATCCAACTTTCTGGTTAATCTTGGTACTGTTTGCAGAACCTTAGCATCCAAAGAACCAGTGCTGCCCGTGATCTTCAAGGAGGCCCTGAGTACAGACTTTGCAACTATGCACTTACTACCAGAAATTACTAACCTCTTGGAACGGTTCAAAGATGTTTTCCCTGATGAGTTACCGGAAGGTTTGCCTCCCATTCGAGGTATTGAGCATCAGATCGATTTCAATCCTGGAGCTGCTTTACCAAATAGGCCAGCTTACCGAGTGAATCCTACTGAAGCTAAGGAATTGGAGAAACAGGTACAAGAGCTTATGGCGAGGGGCTTCGAGAAAGCCTCAGTCCTTGTACTGTTCCTGTTTTGCTGGTACCAAAGAAAGATGGTACTTGGAGGATGTGTGTCGATTGCAGAGCCATCAATAACATCACTGTGAAGTATAGACACCCAATTCCCCGACTTGATGATATGTTGGATGAGCTAAGTAGAGCTATTGTCTTCTCCAAGATCGACCTAAAGAGTGGATATCATCAGTCCGAATGAGAAAAGGTGATGAGTGGAAGACTGCTTTCAAGACCAAGCAAGGTCTCTATGAGTGGCTTGTGATGCCTTTCGGCCTCAATGCACCCAACACCTTCATCCGTCTAATGAACCACGTTCTTAGAGCATACATCTGTAAGTTTGTTGTTGTGTACTTTGATGACATACTCATCTACAACAACTGCTTAACAGATCATGTAGCACACCTTGAGCTAGTTTTAAAGACACTGCAGTAGGAAGGTCTTTATGCAAACCTTAAGAAGTGTGTCTTCTGTACTGATTGTCTGGTGTTCTTAGGCTTTGTTGTTGGCTCCCAGGGACTGCAAGTTGATGAAGAAAAGATAAAAGCTATCCAAGACTGGCCAACACCCACAAACGTTAGCCAAGTCAGAAGTTTTCATGGATTGACAAGTTTTTATCGACGTTTTGTGAAGGACTTTAGTACATTAGCAGCACTGCTAGCTGCAGTCATAAAGAAGAACATGCCTTTTACATGGGAAGATGAGCAGGAGCACGTCTTCAACAGCTTGAAATCGAGTTTAACTAAAGCCCCTGTTTTGGTTTTACCTGATTTCAATAAAACATTTGAGCTTGAGTGTGATGCATCAGGACTTGGAATTGGAGCTGTTCTGACTCAAGGAGGAAGACCAGTGGCGTACTTCAGTGAGAAACTTAATGGGGTTGCACTGAACTATCCCACTTATGACAAAGAACTATACACTCTGGTTCGGGCAATGGAGACTTGGAAACACTACTTGTTGGCTAGGGAGTGCGTCATACACATTGATCATGAGACACTCAAGCATCTGAGAGGACATACCACTCTCAAAAGAAGACACGCCAGATGGTTGGAATTCATTGAAACTTTTCCTTATATTATCATGTATAAGAAGGGAAAGGAGAATGTGGTAGCTGATGCCTTGTCAAGGAGGCATACGCTGATCTCAACAATGGAGTCAAAGATCCTTGGTTTGAGTTTATCAAGAGCCTATATGCTGAAGATCCAGAGCTGGGAGAATTTTTCAACAAGTGTGATAAAGGAGCTTATGATCTGTTTTATAACCATGATGGGTTGTTGTTTAGGGAGAAGAGGCTATGTATTCCCCAATGCTCATTAAGAGAGCTGCTGATTCGAGAAGCTCATGGGGGAGGATTGATGGGTCACTTTAGGGTAGACAAGACACTGGCTATCCTCAAGGAACATTTCTCTGGCCTCATCTCAAGAAAAGCGTGGATCACTCCTGTTCAAGGTGCATCACTTGCAAACAAGCGAAGTCCAGAACTCATCCTTATGGGTTGTATATGCCACTGCCCATACCAACACCACCTTGGGTAGATCTTTCCATGGATTTTGTGTTGGAGCTGCCCAAGATTCAACACAAGGACTATATCTTTGTGGTGGTAGACCGATTTTCAAAGATGGCACACTTCATTCCATGTGCTAAGGTGAACGATGCTACTCAAGTAGCAAATATGTTTTTCAGGGAAGTGGTTCGACTACATGGCATACCAAGGACTATTGTATCAGACAGAGATACAAAATTTCTAAGTCACTTCTGGAAGACGCTTTGGAAGAATTTGGGCACTAAGCTACTATTCTCCACAACGTGCCATCCTCAAACTGATGGGCAAACTGAGGTAGTGAATCGCACACTATCTACACTGCTTCGAGCTACAATTGGGAAGAATTTGAAGAATTGGTTGGAGTGCATACCTTTTGTCGAGTTTGCATACAACATGGCAACACACTCATCAACCAAGTTCTCACCATTCGAGATCGTCTATGGGTTCAATCCGAATACACCTTTGGATTTATCGCCCCTGCCCCAAACTGATGCTGTAAGTCTAGATGGTGAACGAAAGGCAAAAGATGTGAAGAAATTGCATCAAAAAGTCAAGAAGAATATAGAGAAGAAGGTATTTGAACCTGGAGATTGGGTCTGGTTGCACATGAGACCAGAACGGTTTCCTAACAAGAGGCGATCCAAACTTGCACCAAGAAGAGATGGGCCTTTCAAAGTACTTGAATGAATCAATGAGAATGCCTATCGCTTGGAGCTGTTTGGTGAGTTGAACATATCTTCAACTTTCAATGTTGCTGACTTGGATCACTTTGACACACACGAAGGAGATGTTTTGGGGTCAAAACATTTTCAAGAGGGAGGGAATGATGAGGACATCCAGCAATTAAGGACCAGTTCAAGACACCCCATTCATACCTAACAAGCCTATGACACGATCAAGATCCATATCTACGCGCAAGAAGTTCAATGCTTATGTTCTGAGGCTGCTGGAGGAGATCTATGAAGAACCACCATTAGAAGATCAAGCCATGACCTTATCCATCATTTCAGAGCAAGAAGAAGTCGAGTGAGATGGAGGGAATATCGATTTTATTATTTGTTGGTTTTTTCCTTTTTTCTGGTTTTATTGGTTTTCTTTTTATTATTAGGATTTAGTTAATTTCTTTTTTTTTAAAAAGAGATAAAACTCTTCCTTTTTTTTAATTTCCTTTTTAATTCTTTTTACTAGTTAGGATTGGTTTTACTTTTAGGCTATAAATAGCACTTTTGTAACTGGAAATCGACACCCTTTGCTTTTAATAAACCCTAGAAATTTCCAAACTTGTTTTGAATCCTTGTTCTTGACGATTTTGCTCACAAGTTCAAAACCCTTCGATCTGTTGTTGTCGAGTTTGTCTCCAAAACAAAAGTCTTGTAGTAGCACAAGCCCCCCCCCCCCTCACAGCTTGTGTGGTGCCATCGATTCCCTTTTCACTCCACGCTATCCCTAGGTCCAAGGAGAGTGCTCTCAGCCAACCTTGTTCCTTACTGTTACTTGGTCGAGTTTTAAGCCTTCTCCATTCAAGGCTCATACCATTTTATCAATCCCCAAATATCACAATTTGAACTTTCAAATTTGTTACGTAAAGAACAGAAAAATCACAAAATCTCTTGATATGAAAAAGCACAATGTGAGATCAAAGTTTTACTTTCAATTACCAACAAAAAAAGTGAAATCAGAAAATAAAAATATGGTCTTTTTGCAAAAATACCTTACAATTTGAAGTCAAAGCTAAAAATGCTCCCTTCCTCTCCTCTTTTTCAGAATCCCACGAATTACCCTTTAAGAATCTGAGTATTCACGCAAATGCCATTACTCAGACTGCTGTTAGAGTCTAACATTTTTTTCAAAAGACAAATTTTTTTTTTTCAGATCTAACTTAATTACGGAAATGCCATTGCCATCAATTCTCAACCTCCACGACAACCACCATCGTCGACGAGTTAATGCAGGAACTAACCCATTTTTTCGCCATTAAAGCCCAAGAATAGAGCTCGTTCCTTTTCGCGAGTTCTCCTCTCCGATTTCTCCCATTTCCCCTCGATTTTCCGATTCAAACGTACCGAAATCATTTTTTATGGCATAAAAACGGCAAAACACGACTGGGCTTGCGGGATTTCGGTGGTATTAGACGTTCTGAGCGCTCGACGAGGGTGAAAACAAACTCTAAACTGATATAGGTACGAATTTTTGCATATCGTCGATTTTCAGATCTGAGTTGTATACTCAGACTGCTTTAGAAGTCTGATGAAACCCACATGGTCAACGAGAGGGTAGTTTTGCAATTGATTTTTAAATACTCAGATTAAAATTGAAGTCTGGTAATTTCCTTTGAAAACAAAAAAATCAAGAAAAATCCTCTAATCGAGGCATAGGGTAGTTTTGCAATTGACCGAAAACTTGACTTTTATTCAGACTTCATATCCAGTATGAAGGAAAAATGAGTGACTTTGACCGGAAGTTGACTGTTTTTTCAGACGGAATCAGAAGTCTGAAAAAAAAACAGGGTACTGGTAGTAATTGACCGAAATGTTTCAAAAGTTGACCAAAATGGGGGAAAAAGTAACAGAATTCTTTGGCAGTCTGAATAGGAAGGAAAAAATTTCAGACTTCTATGGCAGTCTGAAGATGATGAAATCTTTTAGACTGCTAAAGAAGTCTGATATCGAAGATTTTGGTCAACGCAAAAATACACCAATTTCTGTCAGACTTCTATCGCAGTCTGACGAATTTATTCAGACTGCCCTGGAAGTCTGGGAACGAAAGTCAAACTTTGGTCAATTGCAAAACTACCCCATAATTTTTTCAGACTGCAGGAAAAGTCTGACAAAAAGTCAAAATTTTAGTCAATTGCAGAAATACCTTTTTCTTTTTTTCAGACATCTAATGCAGTCTGACAAAAAAGTCAAAGTTTGGGTCAATTGCAAAAATAATCTTTTTTCAGACTGCGATAGAAGTCTGCTTTGATAACTTTTCGTTAGACGGCATCCGCAGTCTGCTTTGTAACATTCTAATTGCAAAAATACCCTCTTTTTCAGACTGCCATAGAGGTCTGATGTACTGTTTGTCAGACTTCTTTGGCAGTCTGGATTAACAAATTTTTTAAAACCGTTTTTTTGGGTATATTTGTGATGAATTTCGTTGATTTTAAATTTTTTATATGTGTGTTATTTGTATATGTTCCTCCTGCGTTAGTTTTACATGCTTATGTTCGGCAATTATTTTTAAATAATTTTTTTAATAATTCTGCCAATGTAGCTAATAGACTCAGACTTCGCGAAGAAGTCTGATATTTCCATTTAGATCGCTAATGTTGTTTTTCCATGATTGTTTTTACAGATAATGGTGCATCTACCTGTTAATTTTGGTGAATGGGTTGTGAGAGACCAGATTTGGCATTTTGTGGTGGATTTTCTCAAAGGAGGGCGGTTTATCCGAGGAGTTGAATATTTGATGGCTATTCGTGAATATTATGCGGACTTCATGACGGCGGAACGCGTTGATGGGTATCGATTCGTTGTTAAGGGAGGACATAGGGATTGTGTGGTCGACTTGCACAACCGAACGTGTGAATGTGGTGTGTGGGATTACAAAAAGATACCTTGCTCACATGAAATCTGCGCTGCACCAGAACTTGAGCTACACCCATATACGCTGCCATGCCCATCATACGGTAGGGACTATCTGTTTCAGGCATACGCAATGAACATCCTTCCGAAGAACTGTACTATAAAAGCTCCTGACACCGTACGTGTCCTTCCCCTGCATAATCCTCGTCCTCCTGGAAGACCTCAGAAGTCGAGGTGGCAAACTTGGCTCAAAATTGCCAAGACAAAGGACAATAAACCACATAAGCTTCCCAAGTAATATGCTCGAAATTGCAAACAACCAGGCCACAAAAAACCAAATTGTGTAAGCTAAATCACCTTACACTCACCTGTTTTATAGTTGTTTTCATCTATCTATTGTATATGAGAAACTGCTGTCTTTTTCTGGTGAAAGTCTGATGTACTGATGAATGCAATTTAGAAGTCTGATAGAGAAGTCTGAAGAAAGTCTGAGAGGAGTCTGTTGGTGTCTTTCCAGTACAATATTTTGTTTCCAAGTCGTTTTTTAAGTTGTCTAAGTCTAAGAACTTGTTGTGTTAATCGTTGGTTGTTGTTGTTGGCTTAAACTTAATTTGTAGTACTTATGTGTTTGATGCATCTCGTCAAGTCTAAATAAGTCTTAAGAAAATCACACCCTTTCCAAACTGTAATATAAGTCTAATAACAGAAATTCATTACAAAAGATAGAAATAGAAGTCTGACACCAAACTTCTATAGAAGTCTTAAATCAATTTCCAGCCCCCAAGTCTTGTTTGATTTCAAGAATAAGGGTAGTTTACCAGTATGGTAATCCCATACACCAGGTGGCAGCCTCCTTGCCGTGGGCATCACATTTTCTCCTTCGCCGCTCTTCACAAAATCAACATAATGTTTCTTCCACAAATTACCCAGCTGTGTGTCAATGAAGGTCAGCCTCTCGGACCTGAACTATTCCGGGTGTTCGTGTTGTCGAAGCCTCATCAGATCAATCCCAGCATCTATTTGCTGCATTTAGTCAACATTGTGCAAAAAATGTCAGACTTAAACAGAAGTCTAAAGAAACTCTAGAAGAGAGAACACCAATGTCAGACTGCAAAACAAGTCTGAGAAAATAAATTATTTCACCAGACTTGAAAAGAAGTCTGACACCAGACCTCTACAGAAGTCTGAAGGAAGTTTAAAAGAGATAACAACAATGTCAAACTGCAAATCAAGTCTGAGAACATCCTTGTAGGGAATTCACGTTCTGCCATTATGTCTAAAACCTGCATCAACCACAACCAGACTCCATTAGCAGTCTGAAAACTTAAAGTCAGACGTCATATGCAGTCTGACTACTCAAATTCAGACTCTATTTGCAGTCTGACAAAATATAGTCATAGTTAACTACGAAGGCTATTCATGAAGTCAAAATCGGACGAATCCAAAAAATCCACAGAACACAATACAACTCAAACCCAAAGATCTAAACATTATTGCTCAATTTGAATCTTTTACCCTCTATGGAAGACTTGAAGGAGCGGTGACAACGGCGAGGAGAGAAACAAGATCGCGGTGACAACGGCGAGGAGAGAGAAACCAGATCTAGAAAAATGGACTTCTATCTGAAACGGAATTAATTAAAAACACATCTGTTTGTTTAGATCTAGGCAAAGAACATGGAAAAATGGTATTCTTTCGTATAGATCTAAAAATTTTGCAGAAAAATTAGATTAGAAGGCGAAAAACTTTTTTCTAGGAAGCTTAACTCAGTTGCAAAGACGAAGTTGACGACGGCGAGGGCGGTGGCGGCGGCGGTGGCGGTGGCGATTCGACCTACAAGAAAATAGAGCTGTGATGAAAATATGAAGAGAGATAGATGGAGGGACTGGTAAGGTGACACGAAAAAGGAGAGGTAATTACCAGACTGAAGAAGCTGACGACGGCGGTGGTGGTGGCGGTGGCGACGAGGGTTTCCGGAGAGATGTTTGAGAGAGTTTAGAGAGAGAGAGACTCTTCCTGTTTTAGACTTTTACAGATTAGGGTTGGTAACTTTAGTTTATATATGGGGTAAAATCACAAGTAAGGTAACTTATTTCAGGTTAATTCACAGGTTTTCATCAAGAAGTCTGATAAACCATGAACATTATCAGACTGAAATGGCAGTCTGATACACCTTAAACTTGATAATTACTACTTAAATACCATCATATTATATAGAAAACTTATAACAAACATCAAACTCGTTTAACTTAGTCACAAACTAACCAATATATGTAAAAAAAA